>LAZP02000368.1:373-20564 GCA_001272575.2 Ophiocordyceps unilateralis | reverse complement strand
GGGCCGGGGGGGGGGGGGAGGGGGTTGTCCGATGGCCGGGAGAAAGTGTCCGTCTGACGGCTCTCGCTCGTCGTGACCAATCGGGTGGGGCTCGATTCTGGTTTGCTTGCGTTACTTTCACTTTCGCTATGGCTTCATTTGGTAGTGTTTTTGTTTTGTTGAGTTTGCTCGGGTTGACGATGACGTTGTGATGCTTTGCCTCGGCTTGTATGTGATACCATGTCGTGTGAAGCCGGTCGGGATTTCTGTCCCCTTTACAACGTCACGATGCATCATATCAATATGACAACATGTACATACATTACGAAAGTCGGATACCGCCCGTCTGCAGCTTATGCCCAGTTGCCTTGAGCAGGGTATCAAAGCTCGATGCCTTCCTTTTCCAGGCAGTATCACTACACATATTATTCTGATTACATATACGAAAGCGAGTGCTACACCAAAACTCTCACTGTCTCTCTCTCCCCCTCCCCTCACTCCCCTCACTCAGAAGCCAAACATCGGGACCTTCCCCCTCTTCACCTCACCCTCCCAACCATCATCACCCCCGTCATCCAAACATTCACCACCATCCACAGACCTCACAAGGGGGAAAAAAAAAACCCATAACCCCCCCTCCTTCTAATCCACGTCTCCTCGTACAAGCTTCCCCAACCCCATTCGCTACCATGGCCGCCGATGAACGCCCGCACCCGCTGGCGCCGCTATCCGAAGCCGAGTTCATCCGGGCCCGCGACGCCGTGCTCGAGTTGCGCGAGAAAGATGACGCCTTGTTCTTCCGTTCGCTCTATCTTGAAGAGCCGCCCAAGGCTGAGTTGATCCCTTTTCTCGAGGCTGAACATGCTGCTGTCTTGACGGATCATGACTCGCGTCCCCGGCGGAGGGCTCGGGTCGAGTTTGATGTCGTCAGGCCGGGTGTTAGTATCTTCACTTGTGCCGTGGTCGATGTCGAGGTGGGCAAGATTGATAGTATGCGGACGGCTGAGAATGAGGCCTATCCTTCCTTTACCCCGTACGTTCTCCCTTTGTCTAGTACGACTCCTATCCGTCTCACACACACACACACTCTCTCTCTCTCTCTCTCTGCCTCATTCTCAGTCATGATGCCCTCATAGCAACGAGTTCGCCCTGTGCGAACAAGTCATCCTCAACTCCCCGCTCTTTCAAGAGGCCATGTCCCGCTTCTCCCTCCCCGAAGGCTTCCGCATCGTCATCGACCCATGGCCATACGGCGGTTTGGCCGAGCGCAACCCGCGCTATATGCAGGGTCTGGTCTTCGCCAGGGACGCGGCCCTTGACAACGACGACGCAAATCACTACGCCTATCCCGTGCCCATTATTCCCGTCGTCGATTGGCTCGACAAAACGGTTATCCGCGTCGACCAGCTGGACACGGGTGGCGTCGGAGACGAGCTCACCGAGCCGGCTCCGCATGACGGCCCGCCCAAGAAGCTGTTTGAGAAGTCGACGGCGGCCGATTACGTGCCCGAACTGCTCCAAGAGCCGCCGTGTGAACAACTTAAGCCGCTCAACGTGGTCCAGCCCTCGGGTCCTTCCTTTACTGCCCACGCCGATGGACTGGTGGAATGGATGGGCTGGAGATTCCGAATCTCCTTTAATCCCCGCGAAGGAGCCGTCATGCATGATGTCTGCTTTCAAAACCGGTCCATCGCGTACCGACTGAGCTTCAGCGAGCTCACCGTCCCTTACGCCGATCCGAGACCGCCTTTCCACCGCAAGCAAGCCTTTGACTTCGGCGACGGCGGCATGGGAAGGGCGGCTAACAATCTCCAACTCGGCTGCGACTGTCTGGGCGCCATTCACTACTTCGACGCGCGGCTGGTCGGACCCGAGGGCTCGCCGACGCCTGCCCGGGCCGTCGTATGCCTGCACGAGCAGGACGCCGGCCTTCTGTGGAAGCATACCAACTACCGGACCGGCCGGGCCGTCGTCGTCCGTTCTCGCGAGCTCGTCGTTCAGTTCGTCTGCACGCTGGCCAACTACGAGTACGTCTTCGCCTACAAGCTCGACCTCGTAGGCGGTGTGACGCTCGAGACGCGGGCCACGGGCATCGTCAGCGTCGTCGCCATCGACGAGGGAAAACGTAGCGACTACGGCAATGTTGTCGCGCCCGGAGTGCTGGCGCAGAATCATCAGCACATCTTTTGTGCGAGAATCGACCCGGCCATCGACTCGTACCGTCCGGGTCATTCTCGCGTCGTCATCGAGGAGAGCCGAGGCGCAGAGAGGGAAGCTCGCAAGAATCCGGATGGAAATGCTTACTCGATATCACGAGAGCCGATTGCAACGGCACGGTGGGTGGACAAAGAGCCTCGGCTCAACCGGACGTTGCGCCTCGAGAGCACCGTCAAGACGAATCCCGTCTCGGGCAACCCCGTCGGCTACCGGCTCGTCGCCCCGGCCACGCAGCTGCTCCTGGCGGCCGAGAACAGCGTTCAGGCGCGGCGGGCGCCGTTTGCCCGGCACGACGCCTGGGTCACGGGCTTCCGTGATGGCGAGTTCTGGCCGGCTGGCGAGTTCACCAACCAGAGCCAGGGCGAGCGAGGAGGCGTCGAGGCCATGGTCCGTCGGGGGGACCGCTTCGTCGACTCGGTCCATGGTCACCCTTCCGTCGACGGTGTCGCTGACGATGATGTCGTCGGTCGGACGAGTAGCCCCGTCGTATGGACCGTCTACGGCCTGACGCACAACCCGCGTGTCGAGGACTGGCCTGTCATGTAAGTCGGTGTCGTTGGATATATGCCACTTCTTGTCTACTGACATGGTCTCCTCAGGCCGGCAGAAAGCATTCAAATCCACCTTCGCCCGGCTGATTTCTTCCCCAAGAACCCGGCGCTCAGTATGTCGTCGGCGCGCAACGAAGCCAGCGTCCTTGTCTCCTGTTGCGATACCGTGTCCAGCCAAAACGGTCAGAAGGCCATGGTGCAGGAGAACCCCCTGAGCCATCAGCAGGGTTCGGGCCTGGGTGTCGATGCCGAAGCCGTCGGCGCTCACATCTCGAATAGAGCGTAGTGCAGAGGCCGACATGACAAGAGGACGGGCAACGAGTGGACAGCAAAGATGTTAATGCTGGATTTTCATGGAAAAGTCGACATGCGGAACGCCTTGATGGATACTGCTGGTCGAAATAATGTCGACGTCTGCCAGCCATGGGCGTGTCAGCCAGCATAAAGCAACGGTATATCTCGTAGTCTTCTACCGCAACGGACATACCGTGACAGACATACGGGCCCACGTTGTCAGACCGAAGCCCGCCCGAGACCTCGAGAAGAAAATGGCGTTTGCCGCGCCACCTCTCCTTGAGGCTGGCAGCCGCGACGCGGACACCATCGGGGGAGAAGTTATCGAGCATGACGACGTCGGCGCCTGCTTCAATGGCCTCGTCGGCCTCTGCCTCTGACTGAACCTCGACCTCTATCTTGAGGGCGAACCCGGCGACGGATTTTGCGGCGGCGACAGCATCGGCGATGCTACCGCGGCTCCAGACGTGGTTGTCTTTCAGCATCACCATTGCGCTCAAATCCATCCGATGGGCGTCTACGCCACCGACGAGCATTCCGTATTTCTCGACGAGCCGGAAACCAGGCGTGGTCTTGCGCGTACCAGCCAGGAGGCCCTGGTATCCCGCAGCACGAAGGGAAGACACAAGTTGGTGACTTTTCGTAGCGATGCCTGAGCAGCGAGCTAGAATATTCAAAGCGACGCGCTCAGCGAGTAACAAGCCTCTCGCCGGTCCACGAATAGTAGCGACGGCGACAGGCGAGGAAGCATCACAGCAAATGGAATCACCGTCTTGGACATGCCATTCTGGAGCCTCGCAACCGCACTGAAGGAAAACTTGGTCGGCAAAGGGACGACCGGCGAGCAGGCCTGGGGATTTGGCCCAGAGAGTGGCGACGCGAGGAGTGTCGCCGACGACGAAGCCAGCTGGGTCGAAGTTTGGCGTGTCTTCGGCGAGCCAGGCTGTTACTTGGGTCTTCCAGCTTGGGGGGAGGAGGTGGGCGGGATTCCCGGTTGAGAGGGGAGGCATTTTTGGGAAGATGGTGATGGTTGTGCTGGAGGGGGAGGGAGAGAAGTGAATAATGGTGGTTGGTGGTTGGTGGTTGGTTGTAGGTTTGATGACCTCATTGGTTGTGGATGCCTGAGGCAGCGAAGGGGGGCTTGAGCACTGGCCAGGAGTCTCTCTTCATCCCATCACTGGTCGACTCTTACGTCTGCCCTCATGTGATCGGCGTCAATGGCTGGGGAGCATCTCAAGAGCTGCCTAGTAGGTGTCGTATCGAGTACCAAAGGTGTAACCTGGTGAGCACATCCCATCAGTAGACGTATCTAAACGTCTGCAACTCCTTGTCCGTCTTGTCAAGCAAATTCAGGACCCCGTTGTCAAACTCGCAGCCGTCCAGCCTCTGCACCTTGTCTCGCCGCCGATTCTCCCGCCAGAGATAGAAGCGCAGGGCGAGGCACAGCATGACGCAGATGGCGAAACACGTCATGATGGCAAGGAAGCCCGAAGTGTATGAAGGCGCCTCGGCTGCGATGAAGAGTTGCGGGCCGATGATGTTGCCCGCGCAGTAGGCCATAAAGACCTGGCCGCTATGAGCTCCATGGCCCTATCTAGCTGGGGAAGCGACTCACCATGGCGTTGACCGTCACCTTCTTGGTAAAGCCGCCAAAGTTGGCCGACACGACGGACAAGATGATGGGAAAGTTTGCGCTAAAGGCAATGGTCAGGCAGTAACCGACGTAGCGAACCCATTTCAACGTCGCTGGCAGCTGGCGTATGAGAGCGCACCCGGTGATGGCCAGAGACAGATTCAGGACCATGAATAGGGTGCGCGTATTCCTGAGTCGGCTGCTCGTTGTGGCGCAGAGGAGCACCAGTGCGAGCTGGACCACGTACGCCGCGCTCTGCAGGAGGAGTGTCCGGAGGTGATCGAAGCCCAGACCCTCGAGAACGATGGAGCCAAACTGCGGCCATCAGTTTGCGTCATGGCGTTGAAGGGGAGAGGGGGGGAGACTAAGTACGGTCAACAGGCCGCCGTTGGAGATGTTCATGGTGAGCATGATGAGGACAATGGCCCATGCTTTGACGTCGAGAATAGCCTCGCGGCACTGACGCCACTTGAATTGGTCGCTTTTGATGCCCGTCATGTTGTCCTTTACCCGCGTTACCGCCTTGGCGCGGTCTTCCGGGCTCAGGAACCAAGCGGACATGGGAACGTCGGGAAGAAGCCAGAAGAGGCCAACGGACCAAGTGACGGTCACGCCGCCAAAGATTAAAAAGACGGCCTACGAAAGTCAGCCGTCAATGAGCAGGTCAGACTTGGACGGATAGGCTCCTGTTCACCTACCTTCCAGGTGGCGATGCCGCCAATATGACCGATACCATACGCTGCCAGCGCGCCGATGACGCCGGCCGTCGTATTACCCAGAAACCAAGCAGCCTGTCGCAAAGGCTGCTCACTGCGCTTGAACCACATGGCGGTAATGAGGGACAGGCCTTGAGCAATAGGCGCCTCGAAGACACCCAACAAGCAACGAAGAGCCATGAGGCCCACGGAGTCGACGACGACAGCCGTGAGCATCAACATGATGCCCCAAAGGACTCTTGAAAGGGTGAAAAGGTGTAAGGAAACATATTCACCCTTCTCAGAGAAGACTACAATAGAAATAATAAAAAAAGGCGACTCACGCCGCGGCGGCAATCGTCTTGCCGACTCTCCATCTCACCATGACGACGCCGGCCGGGTACGAGGCTAACAGGTAGCCGACGTAATAGACGCCACTGGCCCAAGAAAAGGCCAGGCCGCTGAGGTGTAGGTCGTCGCGTAGACCCATGATGGCGGTGAAGCCGAGGGCGGACTTGTCGAGGAATTGAAACATGTACGTTACCGCCATGACGGGCACGAGGCTTTTTATTTTTATTTTTTTGTGACACTGGTTTAGGTGCTTGATTTCTTTGGAGGCCAAGAGGTAGAGAGAGGAAAGGGGGCTTGGAAGCGTTACCAGAGGTCGATGCGTCGGAGGAGTCGGCCGTCTTCGGCGGCGGTTACCGATTCGATTACTGTCGCCGTCCCGGCTTTGCCATCCGGATCGGCGAGTGGTGAGGCGGATGATGAACATGGTCGTAGACGAACTTGTTGATCCGTCTGAGACTGAAGTCCGTCATGGATGAGCTGTGTCGCTTGGGCCATGGCTACAATGAGTTTTGAGTGAGGGGAAACGATGAGGTGATGTGACTGCGTCCGCTTAGGACTGCATAAGCTTTATAAGAGGTTTTTTTTTTTTTTTTTTGCATTCGTGATAGGCTGCTGCAATTTGCTGACTCTTGTCCTACGACGTTGTTCAATCTTCTGCTACACCTCGTGCCACATTCGTCGATTGTCAAGTCCTGGCTTATATCGCACATGTATGTATATGGGTCTGAGGTGGATAGCACGGACGGGAATGTGAGGCATTCTGTCTGCTGAGGGTATGAGCTGATTGATGCTCGGCATATGATGGATGAAGCGGGAGGATTCCGCAGTGATACCATCTTATCATCTGGATCTTATCATCTGGATATATGCATGTCTCCTACAGATCGCGCATCAATTATCACGGGCCATCAGCTTATCTAGCCAACGGGCATCAACGAAAAAAACTTGATTTGAAATCGACATATGACCTATCCTTTATCGAGAGTCGGCTCTCGAATTTGTCACGCACCGAGACGCCTATCCTACCCGGCCTCGATTCCGTCTAGCGATTCCCACGCTATCATGACCAAAACTTTCAAGCTGCCCTCTTCTTCCTTTTTTTTTATTTAATAAATAAAAACTTATTCGTATTGCCGCGTCGTAAATGCATCAATAGTCATCCGCTTCTCCGTAACCACCGCCAGCACGGTAATCGCCGCCGCCGCCGCCCCCACAGATATTGCAACCCCCGAAGCTGAGATGAGGCTGCGGCGGGGGAGGAGGCGGAGGCGGGGGTGGAGGGGGAGGCCGGGGCCGAGACGGATGCGGCGGCGAAGGAGGCCGAGGCTGAGGTGGAGACGGAGGCGGCGGTGGAGGTCGGAGCTCGTTCGGAGTCTTGGGCTGATGTGGATACCGCGGCGGCCGGGGCTCGGTAGGAGTCTTGGGCTGATGTGGATGCGGCGGCAGAGTCGGGGGCCGGGGCGCGGACGGAGTCTGAGGTGAAGGTGGAGGTCGGGGCCGAGGCGGATACGGCGTCTCAGGCGGAGGTGACGGATGCTGGTACGAAGGCGGCGCCGGCGGCTGTGGGGGGGAAGGAGGAGACGGCAGTCGTGGACGGCAGGGGGAGTCTCCACAGGCCGAGGCTTGAGAGCTCATCTCGGTGGGTGCGGCGAGGACGCCGACGGCCCAGGCGAGGGCTGCTAGAGACCGGGACCTCATGGTAGGAGTGGGTGTCTAGCCTTGTGAGTGAATTGCTTAAGCTGAGTGTGACTGAATCGGAGAAGATGCACCTTATATAGAAACAAGCTCTCTCTCTCTCTAAGACGCAACATACAAGTTCCGAACAAAGCCCCGACATGGCATGATGCTCGTCCAGGAGAGTCTCCATCGACGCCCGCCGCATCAGAGACATGTTTTCCGACGATTCGCGTGGCTGGCCCATTGTCGAAACACGCCGTTCCGCCACACGGTGTCTTTCGTTGCTCATTCCTCTGCCTTGTGTCATCTCCCCTTTTTCAAGAAGAGGGTGGGGCGAAACGTGGGCTGGGGACGGGGGCGAAAACGTGGTCGGTTGAGACACGGATAACTAGTTGGTATGTTTTCTAGCGGGTTGTGCTAACTACGTAGACGCCAACCACCTTCACAGGCCTGTAGAGTGATGATTGTAATGACCACTTTTTTCTTTGGGTTGGCGAGAGAGGAGACTATGCTTGGACTTAGCATTCACGAAGGTGTTTAGCCGCGAGACAGTTGGGTATAACTGCAGCGTCCATGGTTTCCATCTACGAGCATCTACTACAGAATAGCCCATAGTACAGACATGGAAAGAACTGCTTTCCAAAACTCGATAGAGTGACGGCCCATATCAATCTCTGTTTGTGACTCATGGCTGGCCGTCTGCACAAAGAAGTGGACATGCTATTGTTTTGGCTCTCGTTGCCGCCACTCGCTTCCCGGTCCCAACCTTGGGCGGGAACGTGTTGCTATCCAAAGTCACAATAAGCTGAGACAATTTCCCCCCCCCTCGTGGTCGTTGGGGCCTTCTTTTTACAAGATTTCCAATGGCTTCATCCCGTGCTCCAAGCTAACCTGACTCATTTTCTGCAACCAGTTCGGCTTACTGATGAACGTGTTAAAGACTTGCTGTCACGTAACTGTGGATGGCGCCTTCACTTTGTACAAGCAGCTGCGAGCAAGCAGTCTCCCTAGTCCCTGCAAGTTGTTGTCTATATCTCGTTTGATGCAGAAGAGATTAAATTGGCCGGTCATCGAGTTTTGTCGCAACAGTCGCTGCGTGATTGTTTTCGTGGGCCGCTCTGCTGCGTGTTGTACTAGGCGTTGATCTCTGGCCGCAACTTCGTTGTTGTTATTGTTGTTGTTATGTCTCATTACGTCTTCTAGATAACTTATATGGTTACGCGTCGCCGCTTAGTCCGTAGTGCCTAAGCGGATACAGCTACAAAAGCTGAGCGAAAAAGAAAGCACCTATGTATACCTGGCAAGACAAAGGGGCCATCTGCTATTGAATTAGTTATGCTGTTCGTTAGTATGTACTCGACACTATCCTCTGGTTTATCGAGCTGGCCGCGTATATAGTTGAGGGGTATTGCCTTGTCAGGTTCTATACCTTAACCTTCTATTAAAAACTTCAATCGTGAAAGGTGAGTAGAGATACTCGATATAAGAGTGAGCTCGAGGTTGCTTCTTCATGCCTCGTCAGCAGCAAGGGAGGCTGGTAGAGGACGAGGCGTTTATACATGACTAGTCGAGTTATCTCGGTTCTGGATGGAAGGTCGGTTAACCTAGGTGCTCACTATCCCGACTAGGCTATCGATCCATGCCCCCCCAATCAACCTACTATCAACACGCTTTACTTATACTTGCCTACCTACGTACGCAACGCCTCGCTACTAAAATACTATAAGCAGGTATAGTATCTCTCTGTACCCCCTGACGCGACGATCTTATAGCCTGCAACACCTCACAATCCGCATTCATTGAGTAGTTCGCTTCACTCGCCCCCTTCTGCGGAGTCGCGGACCTTGACCGTCTCAACAAGGCGCCGCAGTATACCATCGACCCAGAACCTGGCACCTCCTTTCTCGACACGCCGACTCAGCGCTCGATGCGACTCCCGACGCCTCTCCGGAGCCATGGTCAGGGCGTTGTGAATCTGCTCGGCCACCTCGGCCACGTTCCACGGGTTGACACGCAGCGCCTCGTCCAAGTTGCACGCCGTCCCGCTGAACTCGGAGATGATGAGCAGGCCGTGATTGTCCCTCTGGCAGCACACATACTCGAGCCCTGTTGCGCTCATGCCTTGTCTCGCGCAGGTGACGAGGTTGGCGTCGCCGAGACGCAGGAGGGCGAAATACTCGTCGCACGAGAGGTGGTGCGAATGAAGGCTTACCGGCATGAACCCGAGGGATCCATAGGCTTGATTGACGGCGTGGACGAGCCCGTGAACCCGATTTGCGTATTTGAACTCCTCCTTGGCCGCGTCTTCCATGGCCGCCTTGTTGTTTGTCTGCACTAGCACTACCTTTCCCTTCCACTCCGGGTAAATGTCGAGGAAGCGGGAGAAGGCCTGTAGCTTCTTGATGACGCCTCCCAGGCTATCGGGGGGGTCGCAACCGACGATGAGCTTTCTGCCACCGTAGAGCTTCCGCAGCTCGGCGCACTTGGCGTCGACGGACTCGGTAAAGGCCAACGACGTCACGTTGGCCACGTCGATGCCCTCTGGGAAGACGCCAATTGGAACCCATCCCCTGGGAGTAGAGATGCCGTCGTTTGTGGCTTTGTAACCGAGGATCCTCTCACACGAATTTGCGAGGTGCTGCGTATAGTGAAAGGCCTGCAGTCCGATGATGTCGGCGCCTAGAATTCCCCTGAGAATCTCTTCTCGCCTGTGTAGACAGCGCATGAGCTCGCTCGTCGGAAAGGGCGAGGCGAGGAAGAATGATATGTAGACGTCGGGTCGACGCTGGCGAAGTATATCCGGGAGGAGCATGAGATGGTAGTCGTAGATCATGATGATGTCTCCGGGCTTGCAAATCTCGCAGATGCCGTCGGCAAACGCTGTATTCATGCGAAGGTAGTCACGCCACCGCTCATCCTCTTGACGTCCGGCAGTAGGCGGATACTGATTGTAGTGCATCAGGGCGCAGATGTCGTTATCTGCAAAGGCCCTCCACTTCCATTGATCCCAGAGCCTGACGCCCTCTTTCGTGATGCCCGATTCATCCGCCAGCCAGACGGGCACCGTCCTGAACCGGTCGTTCCACAAGAGGTCTTGCAGCCGCTTCATGTCGCTACGTGGGACGTAAGTCTCGTCTCGCGCTGACTCGTCGAGCCCGAAAATGATGGCGGATGATGGCATCGTCACGGGGAGAGCTTCTGGAGACGACTGCCGACACTTTGGGCTCCGCGCAATCTCGCCCGTCCAGGCGATTATGGTGTGGTCCCAGGGACACTGCGGCGAGGACAGGTATGCGAACGAGCCGAGAAGTGAAGATCGATGAGCGTGTTGCTCGATTTCCTAGGCCGACATAGTCAGTCAGCTGGATAGAGCATGAGCTGTAGTTGTATCAGGCCTCACCCATTTTCCTGGGCCATTGTAGTGCAGCGTCTGGGGCACGGTAAAGGTCGCAGAGATGACCCTTCCGCTGAACGGCTCGTCACACTTCCAAGGCTCAGGGACGGCATGCTGCGATGGGAAATAGTCGTGGATCGACACACGGCGCCGTTGACGGTCTTCCTTGTACGTATCTCGTCGAATCTCTGGCGTGACGGGGATGTCGAGAGCTTCATCGCCGTCATTTGGAGGTCCATTGTCCTTACACCCGACGGGCGACTCTGTGCGAGACTCGGAGTGAGGCGCCTCGGTGCAGGGCGAAGAGGTTACGTCCAACATGGCGTTGGATTCTGCTTGGTATTAGAGCTGGAGTGATGGTGGACCTGGTCTGAGCGAGGATGGAGCCTACAAAACGTGGCGAGGCGGCGTGCTTTAGATACTTGATTGATAGGGTTTGGGAACACCGATGACGTCGGGATGTGGTTATCGTACAACGCAATTGTGACATCACCCGATATCGAACCCTGCTTCTCGGCCTTTGTTCTCTCTGTTTGTCGTTTTGTCATTGGGGGATGAGATTCTCACGCACGCCAACTCATGGGCGACAAACAGTTGAAGCAGTGACACCAAATTATCTTGGCGATAGGGATTTAATGGCGAATTCCTTATCATAAAAAGGGACAAAAGTGACCATCGACATAAAGGCTTCAGCAGCGAGTTCACGAGATGAAATAGCTTTTATGCACTCAACGGCTCATGGGTTCAAGTAAAGGTGCAGCAGCTACAACCTACTAACGTTAAGTTTGAGTTGCATATGCTGCCTACCTACCTACCTCTGTGTGCAACAAGACGGAATCGGAAGATGAAGAAGGAGAGACCTTCGTAAGTAATTCTAGCAAGGTCACGTCTAAGGGCCATTTTGACCATGGAGACGGACGGCTGTCTGTTGAATGTGGCATCTCTGTTGCTGAGGCCCTGAAGGGAGGGCGACGAGACGAAAAGGTGTCACGTCCGAGACGACACGGGGACGGGTTCAGGAGCCCGCTTAGTCAGCGCTGAGTCCTCCAGGAGAAGAGAGAAAAGGTTTCACCGTCTTCCCAATTCTTTCATCGTCATCAAACCTTGATCCTTGTCCGTCGACTCAAGCCTCGTCTGGCCTCGTCTGGCCTCGCCTGAGAATGGCCGACGACGGCTACTACGACTTGGGCGGCTTTCACTGCGTCATCTCCACGTCGAGCGAGGCGGCGCAACGATGGTTCGACCGTGGTCTGGTCTGGTGCTACGGCTTCAACCACGAAGAGGCGGCCAAGTGCTTCGAGCGGGCGGCTGCATGCGATACGGGCTGTGCCATGGCCTATTGGGGACTTGCCTACGCACTGGGGCCCAACTATAACAAGCCGTGGGAGCTGTTCAGCTGGCGCGAGCGCGAGGCTACCACTCGTCGCGCCCACGATGCCGTTGGACAGGCTCAACGCTGTGCCCGCGACGGGACAGTTGAGCAGGCTCTCGCAGCTGCTCTCTTTCATCGATACCCGCGTGTCGAGCCGCCAACACGGTCCGAGGCCGGCGACTGGAACAGAGCCTACGCCGACGCCATGATCAATGTGGCTGCGCTCTTCCCCGACGACGTCGATGTCGCTGCCCTTTGCGCCGACGCCCTCATGAATCTCGCCCCCTGGGGTCTCTGGGACGTCCGCTCCGGTCAGCCCGCTCGCGGCGCACGCACCGTCGAGGCCCGACACTTGCTGGAGCGGGCGCTGGCGCTTCCCGGCGGAGGGCGACATCCAGGCCTGTTACACCTCTATATTCATCTGATGGAGATGTCACCGACGCCCGAGAAGGCGCTGCCATCAGCCAATGCCCTGCGCGGACTCGTTCCGGACTCGGGACACCTCAATCACATGCCGAGCCACGTCGACATGCTGGTGGGTGACTACGCCAGTGCCGTGGCCGCCAACTCGGCTGCCATTCGCGCTGACGAGGCCTTTTTGCGGCGCGAGGGACCGCTCAACTTCTACACGCTATACCGAAGCCATGACTACCACTTCCGCTTATATGCCGCCATGTTCGCTGCCCAGTCGCGCATCGCGCTCGAAACCGTCGACCAGCTCGAAGCCAGCGTCTCGGACCGGCTGCTGCGCGTCGAGTCGCCGCCCATGGCAGACTGGCTCGAGGCCTTTCTCGCTATGCGCGTCCACGCGCTCATTCGTTTCGGCCGCTGGCACGACGTGCTCGCCCTCGACTCGCCGGCCGACCCGGAGCTATACTGCGTCACCGTCGCGCTGCTTCACTACGCCCGCGGCATCGCCCTAGCTGCTCTGGGTCGTCTAGAGGAGGCGGATGATCAGCGGCGCCTGTTCCGCGATGCCGTGCCGCGTGTGAAGCCGTCGCGAACCCTGTTCAACAACAAGTGCGTCGACATCTTGTGCGTCGCCGACGCCATGCTGGACGGCGAGATCGAGTACCGCGCCGGGCGCTTCGATGGCGCCTTTGCGCGTCTGCGCGACGCCATGACGTTGTACGACGGCCTGCCGTTTGACGAACCTTGGGGCTGGATGCAGCCCGTGCGTCATGCCTATGGCGCCCTGCTTCTAGAGCAGGGCCACCTCGCAGAGGCGCTGGCCGTCTATCGTGCCGACTTGGGCCTCGATGACTCGCTACCACGCGTCCACCAGCACCGGAATAACGTCTGGGCCCTACATGGATACCACGAGTGCCTGCAGAGGCTGGGTCGCTGTGTGGAGGCCGCGGAAGTTGAACCGCAGCTCAGAGCGGCGCTCGCGAGGGCCGACGTGCCGGTCCGGTCCTCGTGCTACTGCCGCGTGACGGAGTGCAAGATGTAGTCGGCGGACTGCGTCTCGCCCGAAGATGGTTTGGGTCATGGAATTCTACTTATTGACTGAGCCCCCTGGTCCTCACTAGCTTACAGACGTGTGGTAGACGAGACGAGGTCATCATGAGTGGTGTTGGTGGGCTGAATGAAATAGACAACTGACGGCAACGGCAGGGAGCCTTTCCACCCGCAACGCTCCAGACGAGAGGAATTTACACTATTGACCAGCTTCAGACCTTTCAAAGGAGATGATTCTTTTCGCTGGCCAGCGCGGGATAATCGGGAACCTGCCATTTGCTGGACTCGAAATGGAGATATTTAAGCAGCAAGCCCATGATGTTGTCGATCCGGATGAGGCCCATGATGGTGATGATGAATTGGAAGATGCGGACGCCCCACCACGATTCGGGGAACATGACGCCGGGAACGCCCGGGCTCAGCTTCTGCGTGTCCTCGGCGAATTTGCGAAGGCGGCGGTCGTAGGCGTCCAGGCCAGCCTCGACGTCATCCCCGTGGGCTGACAGCTCGCCGGCCAGCACGTACGCACCGACGAGGGCCAAGCTGGTGCCCATGCCGGTGAAGAAGGAGGGCGCGTGAGCGGCATCGCCGAGCAGGACGACACGCCCCTTGTGCCAGGGCTTGAGGGTGACCTGCAACGCCTCAAAGGCGTACACGTCGCTGGCCTCCTGCATCTCGCGCACGAGACGATCAGCCTGCCAGCCTGCACCAGAGAAGATTCGGGTGAAGAGGGCGCGTTGGGCAGCCGAATCCTGGCGCAGGACGCGGCGCATCTCGTCGGGATGGGACCTGGTCATGAAGTAGCCCTGGCCAGCCTCCGGGCTGTGCCAGCGTGTGGCTACCACGCGTTTCCCGCCGGCCTGGTAAAAGGAGAAGACGCTCTGGCCGTCCTCGGCTCGACGGTGAAGGTTGAAGTAGCAGCAGAAGACGCCGAGGGCGCGATACTTGTCCTCGGGAACCATTCGGCGACGGACGCGCGAGCCCTGACCGTCTGCGCCGATGAGCAAGTCGTACTCGGCCGAACTGCCGTCGGAGAAGCGAACGCTAACGCGACGGCCGTCATTGACGTGGTGATAGTCGTCGACGGTGATGCCGAAGCGCCAGACGACGGCATCGCTGGTAGCGTCGTGGAGGACCCTGCACAGCTCGCCACGCATAATCTCGAATTCGCTGGTGAAGCTCTGCTGAGTCTCATCGCCGCTTCGGCCGAAGAAGGCGAGGCGGCGGCCTCGGCTATCGACAAAGGCGGTTCCCAGCTCATCAACGGTGCGGCGCTTGATCTCGTCAAGGAGACCCATGCGACGAGCGACGACGACGCCTTGTTCGCGCAGATCGATCTGCTGGCCTGTGGTGCGCAGCTCGGGATAGCGCTCGACGATGGTGCATTTGTGGCCGAGGCGGGCGAGCCAGAAGGCTGCTGCTGGTCCGGCGATGCCACCGCCGCAGATGAGGATGTTGAGGGGAGCCATTGGGGGCGCGGAGGTGGGGGGAAGGGGGTTGGTGGTTTTAGGAGGACGATCAGGAGCAGAGGGAAGGATGAGGAGGATGTATCCGAGTCGGATTGGGGGCGGAAGGGAGGCCTATTGGAGGGATTTGGTTGTTAGTATCGTGAATTGACGCGTTGGTGAAGAAGACGTGGATTATGGGAGTGATGACTGACGACGATGACTCAATTGCTTCAGCCGATGCGACGTGGGATATCCATGGGGGCTGCAGCGACGCTACGCTGACGGCGGTATCGATCGTCGGCTTAGTGCGTATGTAAGACGTGGGAGCTCGGCTCGGACTCGGCAAATACCAACGGCCGGTGCCGGTGGTGTTGCAGCTTAGCTCGGTCCGGGGTGCGGCTCCGAGCGGTTCGGCCGAAAGAGTCGAGAGAACTTTTTGTTCGGGTCAAGACGGGGGAAAAGACGGGAAAAAGACGGCAAAGACGAGAGGGGTCGGAGCCGAAGTTATCCGTCTTGCCGCTCCTCGTGCTTCCGGACCAAAAACGCGGCCTGTTCCCTCGCGCTCTCCTCCAGATCGAGAAAGGCCCAAAGACCGACAGCGCTGAGGAGGCTGAGAGCGAAGAGAAAGTAAAAGGGCGCACTGGTGTTGCGACCTCCCGGCGAAGCGTCAATAATGGCGCTGCTTATGAAGGGACCGATGAAGCTCGAGGCTTTACCGACGACATTGAAGACGGAGAAGAAGAGAAACTCGTTTCCAGGCGGGGTGACGGAACTGATGAGAATCTGCGAGTAGCTATACCAAGGACAGACGAAGAGTCCGTACAAGACCTGATAGAGCCACAGCTCCCAGACGTGACGGAAGCCGATGGCATCCGTCCAGTTGCCGGCCATGCCCCAGAGGTCGAGGAGGACGATGGCCAGGCAGATGGCGCAGAACATGGTCTTGGCCCCGAGGGCGAAGCGGCGCTGGACGAAGTTAAAGGCTGCGATGCCGACGGCTTGGGCGGCGATGCCGGCCATGAGGAGAGCGGACAGCATCAGGGGATCGAAACCGACGACCTGATTCTGCAGCGTGGCCACGACGGTGACTGTCGTGTTGAGGGCGTCGCCGAGGAAGAAGTAGCCGAGCAGGTAGACGAGACTCTGTCGTAACTGGGTCAGATGGGTGGCCGCGTCGGCCAGTCTCCGGAGGGCGGCGAGGAAGACGGTCTGGCCCGGCGGTGGCGAGATTCCCGGTCTGGGCTGTTCGAGGACGAACCAGGGAAGGGAGAGGACGAGCCAACAGGCCGTGGTGCCGGCGATGAGAGCCGATAAAGCCCGGGCCGGATGATCCGCCTCGGGTCCGTGCCTCGACCGGAGAGCGGCAAAGACGGAGACGACGACGGCTAACATGGCCAACTCACCCATCGACTGCCACCAGAAAGCGACGTTGCTGATTTTACTGCGCTGCCACTCATCCCGTCTCAGCATCTCGTCCGGATCCAGGTCAGCGGCACGGGCCCGGACCGTCTTCAACTCGGACATGTCCCTGGCGAGACCGGGCAGAGCGGCGGTCCAATAGGTCAAGGTAAGCTGATAGGCTACGAGACCGAGAGCGTACAAGACGAGGGCGAATCGCCATCTGCTCTCATCCACGACGCCCAACCAGGCGAATCCAACCGCGTATCCGACAAGGGACCAAAACAGCAAGAGAAGCATCCTACCGCGTCCGGAGCCGAAGTCGGCGTAGGCTCCAATGAGGAGTAAGAGGACGGCCTGAACGGCGAAGGAGATGCCATTGGCTAGAAGGATGATGCTGTTTACGTCGCGAGGGGGACCGCCCGCGCTGAAGGATAATTGGTGCCTTGGTTCGGTCGAGGCCGCTCGCGTCACTAGATTTTGCAACAGGGCGGGCGCGAGGTTGAAGAGGCCGAGGCCGTTGGCTCCCACGTAGTAGAGATACCAGGCTCTGAGCTCTGTCGGTCTCGTCGTTGGCCTCGTGCCTTGGTCTTGTTGGGCTGGAGATGGCATGGTTTTTTTTATGAGGGGGCAGAGAAGAGGGATTTGGCTGTGTGTGTGTGTGTGTGTGTGTGTGTGTGTGTGTGTGATGGTGTGATGGTGAGATGGGGGGGTTTTCGGCATGGTTGCACTGCAGTTGCGACGTCATCGTGCCTCTCATCTCACGGCCTGGAAATCTGTAGGTATCAACAAACGCCAACCATCTATCCCCCTTTCCCATCCTCTCACACCACCAACAGTTCCCACCTCTTCCCAAACCAAAAGAGACGACTACAACGACCGACGACGTCGACGAATCCAACCGAACGACCTCTCTTTTTCATCCCAAAGCCTACCACCACGCTTTCGTGCTCGACCCGGATATCCTCGGCGACGAGATGGTCACGCCGGCATAGACAACGACGGCCTGTCGTCGTCGTCGACGCCACGGCTGCAGTGCCGATAGCAATGACGAGAGCCGGCTCCTCTTCTTCCAGCTTGTCGTGCTGCGCCATGAGCCCGTTTTGCTCCGTTGTCGGTCGGGCCCGTCTTCGATGGTGATGCGGCGCTGGGGCTGTCGTCGACCTGTTTCGTGCGCTGGGCTTTCTGTTGCTGCCATGTTTCCTTTTTTTTTGCTTTGGTGTTGTGTGTGTGTGTGTGTGTGTGTGTTTACTGCCTTCTTTTTTTTTTCTTTTTTTTTATATGTATGTTGACACTTATTGGCTTCTGTCAGAGAAGAGGGAAACTCGCTGATCTCATATAAGTAACCATCTCTACGGCCAGACCGAAAGTCAACGGCCGTTCCCGACGCAAGGCCTCGTCCCCCCGTGACCAAGAACCTCTTGTCTCGAACTCTTCCCCCGGTTCTGTAAAGTCTAAAGAGTGAAGCTCGGAAGTTGCCTGGGTTGCCGATCGCCAACCTTCAGAAAGCAAGGGGGGGAAAAGAAAAACGCAAGGGTCTTTAAGACGTCGAGCTTTGATATCGGCATGTTCCGCATCCTTCGCCCGTCCTCACTTCTTAAGGAGCTAGCATTTAGTATCGTGTCGAAAGTCTGCATCGTGGTCCGTAGGCGAATATATGCCGGAATCGAGTTAGCAGCCACTAATAGTTGTAGAGTACAAGGGGTTATAGCCGTAGCCTTTGTTACTGCCTGCTTCAGAGACGAGCCAACGTACAAAGTAGAAAGGTTCTAATTATCACGTTACATACAATGCGAGCAAAGTTGTCAAGGGTAAATCTCATCGGCCATGGACGAAACGTTGGTGCTTCAGCCGTCAAGTTCATACATACCCCGACAGATGACGCTTAGAATATAAAGCGAAGGCAGTTCCTGGAGCTGCTGTTTCCTATAAAAGCACCAGAAGGCCGTCACACTACGTCTGTGGACAGTTTATTTCTTACTTTTTCTCGCGAGCCTTTGCTCGAGTCCTGCCCTCCAAGTCGGTCGAGAGTGTCATCGTCGACACTCTTTCACTGCAGAGACCTCAGGCACAGCTTCGGCGGAAACGATCTTACATGTACGGCTTGCACAATTTGTGAATCTCACGACGTATGGTTCTGGGTGGGACACCATGCCTCACGACCAGCTGAGCCGAGAACGAATCAAGTACAGACTTTGTCTCTGCCATGGCAAATGGCTCTTGGAAAAGTATGTACGACGAACTTGCGTACAAAGACTCTAAAGAGATGAAAAACGCTTCCAGCGGAATGACAAAAGGAATAGGGCTGCCATCAGCTGCTTTCAGGCATTCTTGCCGGAACTCAAGCTGATTAGGTCTCCCTCTCGACGGCCTGAAAGCAATACCATTACCCACACCGACGAAATCCCCAGCACCCGATGGTGTGTCAAGAAGAAAAAAAGGAAATCGACGGTGCCACAACATGACTCCCCCTTCTCGTCCAGGGTCACAACGCGAGCCATTAGATGCGACCGTCCGCCGGCTTCGGACACAGCGAGCAAGGCCCATCGGGACGAGTGACACCAATCCATATCCACTCCGTCTCGAGGCCGACGCTGCAGGAGCCAATCATGGGCCGTTCGGGATCTGGTGCCATGTCAACGGCCTCCTGGCAAGGATCCGGGGAAGTCGAGGCGACGAGGACCTTGGCGTTGCATTGCTTGCAAAGGTAGTAGATGTTTCTGTCTCGACACATTTCTGTCGACCGGGGAGTTGAGGGGGACGTCTGGGTCCGGCGAGATTCTGGCCTGTCTTTGCCGGTTGTAGGTCTGGAAGCTGCTGAGAGCCTGAGGCGGACTGAAGATGCGAGAGAGAGAGAGAGAGAGAGATAGAGAGGGTGGAAGTTGGCGCGGAAGATGGTGGAAGCGAAATCTGCTATGTTGAAGCCGAGAGAGCAGACAAAATAGCACTATATATGTTTGACCGGCGGCGGTGACGAACCGACCGGATGTGATTCAGTACAAGTGGCCCGTACGCGGCCATGACGTTGTGCTGTACAACGCCGGTGATGTCGCTCAAAGAATGTGCGAATGCATGATTCAACAACCAAGTCTTGGCCACTAATAGTGAGCTGGATATGAAGCGTGTTTGTTGCAAAAGACAGTCAACAAGGCCAACAACCCTGCCATGATAGTTCGAGACTGGGCGACTTGCAGCGCATAGCCATACCCAGCTCCGATGCGGCAACCGGGGCTGAGGAGGCAACTGCGACAAGCCGTACATGGCGCAGTTAGTAGTCGAATCCAACGTGTCAGATGAAAACATCAGTCAACGCAGGAGAGAAAGAACGCGGTGAGGAAGCAACCGTCTTCCCCAACTATACGAGAGACTTGAACGACTGGCCTCGGGCCCGGCACGAAAACTTCACACCTCCTAGGCTAATAGCGCTAGGAGAAAAAAGAAAACAGTGATAAAACGGTATAGGAACGATTAGAAGTCCGAAACCAACACTGATAGATTTCCCTCAAGCATGCTATTCGTGACGTGCTGCACGTCCGAGAGGCTAGATCTGCGGCGCCGTCAACAGTCACATGAGAACTAGTAGCAATCGAACTAGCATCATCGTAGTTTTAACAAGGTTTAAACGACGTCTGCGGAAAGAATGAAGGATAGGGCGCCATGATGTAAGGGGGCTATTGCACGAGGATCCGAGACCTCGGACACTAAAGGGTCTTACCCCCCC
>LAZP02000367.1:0-21080 GCA_001272575.2 Ophiocordyceps unilateralis | reverse complement strand
CCCCCCCCCCCCCCTTCCTCACCTCCATGATTCCGAGGCGGTGGCACATCCTGCTAAGGCGACATGCAAGCCGTAAAGCGTGGCGATGTCCAGGCCAGCCTCGAAATTCTCCCCGTCCGCCACGAAGCCTACCTCGTTGAGGCACTTCGTTTGCAGGCCAATTATGCAGCTCAGGTTCAGATTCTCATTGGCTTCGAGGCCGAGTTCATCCGCCAGGATTTTACCGCACGCGTTATAGCCTTGGCCCGCGCTCCCTGCGTCGACTACTTTATTGGCTCCGTTCATCACGTCCACGGTATACCTATCGACTACGACGCCTCATTCTACGCAGACGCCCTCGCGGCCTCTGGTGGCGGTGAGGAACGCCTCTACGAGGACTACTACGACCTGCAACATGACATGCTTCTGGCTTTGACGCCTCGTGTCGTCGGCCATTTCGATCTCATCCGCCTGCTGAGCGCTGATCCAGCCCGCGACGTTAGCCGCTGGCACGGCGTGTGGGAAAGGATCAGGCGGAACCTACAGCTCATCGCCAGACAGGGGGGCTGGCTTGAGTGCAACACGGCCGCCCTCAGAAAGGGTTTGGACGAGCCCTACCCGTGCCGTGTGATTGCCCTGGAATGGATCAGCATGGGCGGCAAGTTCACAATGTCCGACGACAGCCACGGCGTAGCCCAAGTAGCCACAAACTACGCCCGCGGAATCTCCTATCTCGAGAGCCTGGGCGTCGATCGTGTGTGGACTTTGGAGCGTCAGCCGCACCAAGACGACCAGAGCGCCGCGCTCCACGACAAGAGCGTTCCCCTGATAGAGTTTCGCAAACATTTTAGCTGAGTCCGATGATCTGATAGGCCTTGCCAAGGTGCGGCAACGCGAGAGGTCGACGAACCCTGGTTGGTGACCATCCGGTAGGGCACCCATAGCCATTCACGAAGATGGAATTGCGTACATGGGATTACCATGTGCAATGCAACTCTTGGAAACAGGTAGTAGCCATTCATCATGGGGCCACCGAGCCACGAATATAAAGACAGGATGAACATGTGAACCACAACGGGGTATCATACTGCAGATCCTTCGCCTGAAACGAGACTCTCAGGTCCGCGCCCAACACACCCACCCCGACAGGAAAGAGACCACAGAATAAAAATAAAAATAAAACGGTGTCCATATACGGGTATCAAGACAATTCCCAACCTCGCCCCCTACGTCTGAGGCGACTCAGGCACCTCCCACACGGCTGCATCGTCCGCCTCCGTCCCCGCCACAGCACCCGGCACCGGCCGGGGTGCAAACGGAATGCCAGACGACGTGTAGCGAAAAAGGCCATTTTGCTTCCTGGCCGGGATGGGCGTCGGCAACCCCTCAAGGGGCTGCGTGGGAGGCTGGCAGCGGACGAAGACGTCGTCCGCTGCTTGATTGCCCTTGAGGAGCGCGTGGGGGGAAAAAGTCATGGGTCCGGGACCTTGTAGCGGATCAGGCGTGTCCGGGACCGGTCTGGGTTGCGGATTGTAGACTGCTGGTGCTAGGGAGCTGGCGGTTGGTGTCTCGGGCTGGGGAGCTTCGCACGAACGGGCTGTCTGCGGGGGATTTGCGTCCTTCATCACAACGACGCGTGACGGAGAAGCCTCCTCTGGTTCGGGGCCTGCTCCCGCCTGAGGCTGCCATGTGCCACAGGACGGGATGGAGTTGCTCAGCGGCGGCGGCGCATTCTCCGCTGCCGCTTCCCTTACCTCCCTCTGAGAGCGGGTGATGAGGTTAATTTTGATTCGTTTCATGCCAGCCGTGATACCGTCCATGGCATCAGTCTCGTCTGGTGATGTCGCCGCACTCGAGACTGTCGACGACTTGTAAGCCGGCGCATCCTTCTTGGTCTCAGGCAGTGGCATCTTCGGACTACGAGGAGCCTTGGACGCGGTTTCTTTACGACCATCGCCTGCCGTTCGTGTCTTCTTCACCGCCAGCTTGCCGCGGCTTGGTGGCCGACTGCTTACGGCGGGAGCAGGACGTCCGACATCATGACCCGTCTCCGCTCCGGGACACTCCTCTTCCAACAGGGCGACGGGGTCCGACGTCCCACTAAGACGCCGGGCAGTCGGCCTGGTCGAAGGAGGGCCCAGCGGAAGAGGCAGAGTCGAAGAAGCTAAAGGCTGACGGCAAACAATCCTTAGCCTCTCACGGACACCAGAGCAGATGGCATGGGGAAAAACGATGGCTGCCTCACCTTGTCCAGCACAGCTCCAGGCACTCCGACCGTCTTCCGGCGCGACTTAGCTGGCTGTTCCACAGCCTCTTCGTCGATGGAAACGATGGCTCTCGCCTTACGCTCGCGAAGTGCCATGCGCGATGTGGGACGGCCGGAAGCCTCGACAGGAGGCGGCGGCGCCATCATGCCCGAGAGGGTCGACTGGCGGTCTCGCCGCGCCCGCGTCGCCTCCGCATTGAGGTCCTCCGGCCTATAGCTGTCGGTCTGGCGACCGGCGGGGACGATGAGCTTGGAGAGCTCATGAGCGGCCACGGTCCAGGGGACTTGGGGAGGCGGAGGAGTCGGTGGTCGCTCCGGCGGCCGAGCCGAGCCGATGCCGGACAGGCTGCGCCGCATCCTCTCCGGGTCTACTACTTTGGCGGTCGATGCCTGGGTGGGCGTCGAGTATGTCGGCGGCGTCGTCGTCCGTCTTTTCAGCGGCTCCGGCGGCTCCGGAGGGTTTTCTAGCTTGTCGAGTTCAGCGCTCGACCACCACACAGGATGGTACGTGTGAGTCTCCCCTTGACCAGACTGACGGGCCTCGCCGACCAGCCCGCAGAGGTGGCTGAAGATGCCCGAGAACAGCGCCCTGTCACTGTAACCGCCTTCCAATACGCTGATGACGCGACCTTCAACGGCAAGGCCTTGTTCAGCCGCAAGCCTCACCACGTCCTGGCCAAGCCGGGCATAGAAGCTGGTCGGGACGTTGACCTGATGGCGTTGCATGCCCAGACCCTCCCACTCGCTGGCGTCGAAGCCGGCTGAGAGGAAGATGGCGGCCTTGGGCGTCTGATTCGAGGCCCTGAACCGGTCCGCTTGATGGCGCAGGTAGCCGCGCGTCTTTTCCAGCAGCACGCAGTACTTGGACTCGTACAGGAGCCAAAAGTCATCCTCGCTCTTCCACGGCTCGAGGTGGACGTTCCAGATGGACTGACCATGAGCCTTGTCGATGCAGAGACTGGCGTTCTTGACCTTTTCCTCATCGCCCATCTCGCAGGGATACGAGTTGATGTCGTGCATGCTAAAGTATCCTATCGACGTCTTCTTCCATGCCGCGGCGTTCTTGGCCGCCGCCACGGCCCGAGCGTTGTGCTGCCAGGCAATGGCCTGAGAGCCGTCTCCATGGTGAAGGTCAAAGTCGATGATGGCCGCGTGGGTGAGGCCGTGGGCGAGGATAGCGTGCATTACGCCAACGTGAACATTGTTGACCCAACAGAAGCCAGACGGATGCGAGGCCGAGCAATGATGGCCCGGTGGCCGAACCCCAACAAAGGCCCGGCGATGGGCCGAGGTGAAGACGGCGTCGACGGCCTCGCAGACGGCTCCCAGCGCGCCTTCGATGGCTTCGAGAGACTCGGCGCAGAGATAGAGGTCGCCTTCGTGAAGCTTGGTCGGAATGCCGGCGTCTGAGCCTCCTCGGTTCGCATGAGGCCTCTGAAGCTCCTTGGCGCCCATGGCCAGCTTCGACTCGGCGGCGTCGCACATGAGCTTGAGTTCCTCCATCCACTTGGTGCCGTGTACGTTGGTGACGGCTGGCGAGACGAGAGGCATTCTCCTATCCGTCTTTCGGATGCGAAAGGGGATGTAGGACAGGCCGTTTTGCATGCCGTGTCCGTAACGGCCGCCCAATCGCACATATGCCGTCGCTATGCCCAACACGCCCGCCTTGATTCTCTCAGGCCGCTCGACGATGGTGCTCAGGGTACTGCGCGACGTTCGCGGACGACTATATCTATGACCGTAGACGGCATCGTTGAGAACGACGAGAGTGTCCGATTCAAGCGCAGAGTTCGAAGCATGAAAAGCATCGAGCTCAGCGCGGAAATAGTCGCTGGCGATCGAGTTGGCCGTCACATGAGGCTTCTCGTCCTCGTCCTCATGCGACGTAGCGAGACCAGCCTTTGGCGTCGGAGAAGCGAGATGAGCAGAACTAGAGCGTCTCGACAAGGACCTCGCACCGTTTGCGGAATGCAGCGAATTAAGCGAAGCCTTGCGAATGAGCGGTGGCGTGACGGCGCGCGAAGCACTCGAAGGGCTTCTCGTCGAGAGGCCAGGCCTGGTTGACGTCGGCGAAGCGCGTCTAGTCTGGAAGGCCGATGATCGGCGGAGCGGCGCCGTCAGAGTCAGCTCCTGCAGAGACTGAGTCAGGCCGCCGCCGTCGTCATCATCTTCGTTTCTGCCCGTGGCGCGCGCTGGAGAGGCTGACGCCATAGTCGATGGTTCATGTGTGCTGTTGCGGTTCTGATGCCAGAAAAGGGGCGATGGATTGGCCGAAGCGTCTTTCTTTCTCGAGATGGTTGATATCGTCGTCGTTTTGTTTTCTTCCCCCCTCTGAGAGAAACTGTCGATGATGCGCATAAAAATAAGGAAAAGTAAAAAATCCAGGTTGGGCAAACGCGGCCTCCGGTTCGATGAACGCGCCGTGCGCTGTCACGTGATGACAGTCCGGGACTTTTCTCCGACGCGCCTCGGACGCGATTTCCGGGATTAAGGCTAGAGAATTCGCGACTTGCTTCGTATTCGTGTACAACTCACTTTGTGTCGTCAACCTTCGTCCATCTCGCTCACGAGGCCTCGATTCATCTCAAGGCACATCTTATCTCTCATCTCTCTTGGCGTAGTGTTTAATCACATCAACCCAAAGCATATACCGGGTTTGCATAACCTGAACCTCTCTCCTTACCCTGAATGCTTTCCTCTAGAAGACGAGCAGAATAAACTTGGGGAATTCCGAGTCAACAACGCCCGAGAGGTGTTACTAAACAGGCAGCTTCCTCCGGCGTTCCATCAAATCAGATGGCCTCTTCCGAATCGCATGACAAGAGAGCAAACAACTGGCCGGCCACCAGATGGATAATTATTGGCCCCAGCGTGGCGGAGAAGATCCTTCTAGCATAAGTCGTATCGCATTGCATCCATTATATTGATAAGTGGCATCCATCCTGTAAGCGGCGTTGCAGTCCAAGTCTGTAGCCAATCTCCAACTCGGTCGCTCCTCTTCAACATCGCTTATCTCATGCTTTTGTTCGGCTACCACCAACCTCTCTATGTACGTTGCCACTTGTCAGCTGTCACAACGTTCAGTTCTGTCACCAACGCCCCTGGCAGCCTTCATCACGTGGCTTCACGTCGCAGTCGGTAGATCAGGGTTAAAAGTGCCGGCGCTTGCGTACCTTCGCATAGCTTCTCTATTCTATTCTAGTCCTGTATAGAATGAACTGAAACTTCAGCTTCAGCCGCGCAAGCCTTTCTCCCCCCCCTGCGTTTCAGAATTTGAATGCAGCATGATTGGGAACCAAGTCTGAGCCAACTTCACGCGGAGCAAGTGCTCTATTCGGGCTATAAACTGACGCTTCTCAACGCAGCGAAATCTGACCATCGCCACCGCTAAACGTACATGTATGTATGGAGGCGTGGCTGGAGTCTCAGCTATATCGCATTCACAGAAATGACTTCCTTGGCTCGGATCCGCGCAGCAAGTGTTGACACGAGGTGTTGGCGCAGTCTATCGTTGATGGCTTGTTAATAGTTACACCCTTATCGTCAGTCAACCGCGACTTGTCCGACGGATATGTGTCCCTTTAGTACCAGTGCGGAACCAATCTAGAACCTTGCCAGTCGGTGAAGCATCCTATCTTAGTGGCCGAATTTTGTTACGTCTGCTACTCCCTCTAGTTGAGCCTATGTGTACGCATGTCTTCGTCAGAGCGTGATTTCAGAGCCCTTTGCGCTCGACATTTCGAGTCTCGGCGCCGTCTCTCGCCCTGCTACATCCTGGACTCGCCAAGAGGCAAAGCAGTTCACATATATACCTTTGTGTGTCGCAGGTTTCTATTACAATCTCCCGGTGAGTATTATATCGCCTCCGGAGTCGTCTTGGCTTCACTTCTAGACGCGTGCGCTGTCGCCTACGGACAAACAGTCTGTTCGTACGGTCAGTCTGATTCCGCTGATTCGCGATTCTGCGCCTTCTGCTCGTTCCTGAACTGACACCTTGCTGTGGGCGCACAAGTTTTTGAGGCTGTGAACTTGTCACAGGAATTCCCCGACACCGGCGTGATATGCTGCTTCTGCGCAACGGGTATGCAAAAGACGGAATTTGTGCGAATCGGAGCGGAGTCAAGAAAGGCTATACGCGTCACACACGCAATTTGTGCACACAATCGCTGTCAGGGACATGCCGAGATGGAGAACCTGCACTGTAATATCTACATATTTTTAACCCAACCGTTTTTCCCCGCTCGTTGCCCGGCGCGAAACCGTTTCGAACAGGCCCAATCCATGAAGACTCAACCGACAACCTGCGCCGTTCACCTCGCAACATGGCGGTTGCCGAGGTGAGTGTCCCCCAACCGACATCAGTGTTTAAAGATATCCAAAGTTCTTTTCACCCAGCATGCCTGTTGTTGTTATCAATCCCCGTTTGTGAACCTCCGTGCAGATTCCAGGATTCACACTTGGTGACTAGTAGGCTTTTCGTGCCCTGAACCTTGAATAAAGGACCCAGTCGCGACTCGCGCCCAGCCCCAAGAAATGGACCCAACTGGAGGGCGGTGGTGCCTGTGCCTGGACCGCAATCATGATCGATGGAGCCCCGCTACCCGCTGTTGGGTAGACCTTTTTTCCCCCCGGCCTCATCCAACATTTTGAACGTGAAAGAGTCACCGGAAACATCGTAGATTCTCCTGACCATGACACGACTCGAGAACTGAGGAACAGCCAGACGGTAAAAGAAACGCTCGACTAGAACCTGATCGGCGACTTCTGCTCATGGTCTGGTTGCCGTGCTGAACTTGCGGGGACCAGAATCATGCGCCAAGACGGCGCAGGACACCCGATTACTGGGTCCCTACAATCATAGTGAGGAATGAAACCCGACGTGTTCTTGTTTTTTGGGAGGTTACACGTGAGTTACTGTTCGTGCTGTATGTGCTGCATTCATCCATACTAGTACTGCAACGGTAAATCGCAACCGCGGCGCTACCACAACGCTGCTCTTCGTCAAGCCACTTCCTCCAAAGCCCCTTGTGGAGGCCTACGTAGACTGTGCCCCCGGTTGTCGTCGCTCGTAATCCGTTGGTGGTGTTTCTGACGAGCCTTCTCTTGCCTAGGAGTATTCCACTGCTCAGTGCTCCGTACTGACGGCTGAACTGTTATGCCCCATACCGATATTTTTGGTGGTAGCCATGCGCGCTTTAAGGCCACATCTCTTGCCGAATTAACGCTTTGAGAGTCGTACGCTGTATAATTTCCAAACGTGTCCCCATACTCCACTTCGTGGCTTTCTATCCAACCCTCCCCAACCCTATTTCCTCTCATTTTTCTCGTTCTTGTCCCCTCCCTTTTCCCCCTCCCTCCCTTCCTTCGCCTTTTTCCTTGTTTTGCGCTTTGATAGCTGCTCATCTCTCCTTTCCAACTGAGAAGCGGTGCCTTTCAATCACGCTCCTTAAATCAAAAGACGGCTTGCCCGTCTCTACATCACGCTCATTACCAACACACTCTCGTTCTCTGTTCTTGGCAGCATCGGCCGCGCCGGTTTTCTACTCTCAGGGTTAGTCTCTATTTCTTCTTCTTCTGATCAAGGTACATGGTTGAGAGGCTTAAGCCGGACTGACTTACAAGATATGACCTATTGACAGATTTTGTAGCAGGTGCTTGACGTCGTAGACGCTTGGATTATCTTTTCAGGGCCGTGTGAAGCCATGAAGATCAATTACACCCTCGCGGCCACCTTGGCTGTGGGAGTCACCGCTTTCAGACACAACCACCATCATCGTCACTTTGCCAGGAAGATTGCCGCCGCTGGGAATCCGGAGTCTTCCAACTCCAATGCCGTTGACGTCGTTGTCGAACCTGTTGTCGAGTACGAGCTCGATGGAAAACCGATTTCTTCTCAGGAGGCAGAGGAATGCATGAGCAACAACGAGTGCGTCCGGGTAGACGAACGCCCTCGCATTGTTACGACGCCAGCCATCGGCGCAATCCAGCAAGATCAAGAGTCTTCTTCTTCGCCCCCTGTGAGCGCCATCGCCGTCGAAAACCCTGCCGACAAGTCCGTCGAGAAGCCCTCCGTGGAACCCTCCAAGAAACCCGACGAGAAGCCTGCCAAGAAGCCCGTCGAGACATTCGCTGAGAAACCCATGGAGACATCCACCGCAAAGCTCCCGACACCGCCACCGTCGTCTTCTTCCGCGGAAGTGCCTCCTCCACAGTCGACCGCCGGTCGCCCCGATCCCAACGGCAACCCCCGCAGTCTCGGCCTGAAATGTTCCGATTTCCCCTCGTCCGATCATGGTGTCGTCCGGCTCGACTGGCTCAAAGAGGGACCCTGGTCAAGCGTACAGCGTCTGGCAGAGTACAGGGAGAACGCGGAGAGGCTGCAGATCGTCGAACAATCCACTTCATGCGAGCCCGGCTGCATGTGTGCTTATGCTTGCAAGGCTGGCTACGGTGAGACGCAGTGGCCTCGGGCTCATGGCAACAGAGACGAGTCCATCGGTGGTCTTTACTGCAACGCCGATGGCATGCTTGAGATGACCAACCCGAGGTGGAACCATCTTTGCAGGCCGAGCGCTGCCAACGTCAAGATTGAGAATAGGCTGCCCAAAGTCATCTCTACCTGCCGGACTGCTTATCCCGGAAACGAGGCAATGGTCATCCCTGCCGTGGCCGAAGCCAACAGTGAGGTCGCGCTTTTCGTCCCTTCCAATACCGACTACATCAGTCCCTTTGGCGGGAAGACGTCTGCCCACTACTATGTCAACAACCTCGGACTCGGCCCGGAGCAAGCCTGCGTCTGGGAAAGCGCTGAATTCAAGGATACCGCAGGAGACCTTTCCCCCATTGTCATCGGCGGCGGAGTCGCCAATGACACCGGACTCACGTTCCTCAGCATCAATCCGAACCACAAGTGCAAATCCAAGCTCGACTACAACATCTTCATCACTGGTGACCTTGAAGGCCCCGGCTGCTCCTACGTCGATGGCGTGTTTGCACCTACTGCCGGAGGCTGCACGGTAAGCGGAACCCCTGCCGAGCTTACAGTATAGATGACTGACACAAGACAACTCGCAGGCAGCGATCAGGCCAGGCGGCAGTGCCACTTTTATCTATACCCGCGAGACGTCGGTGTAAGCTTGATGTGTTTAGGAACTGCATGATTTTCTATGTTGCCGCACGAACTTGATGTGAGATAACCTGATGGCTGCTTGACTTCTTTTTTTCTGTCAACTGGTACATTATTTACAGTTGCCTCTACCCCCGGGTTGTTCGCTTCCCTGTGGCAGATTTTATTCATTATAGGTATGCTATGTACCGCACATGCAAATGTTTCCTGTGCCATTTGGACAGTAGACACGGCAAAGAAGTTTACTACACACCAGGAGTCAGATAAAAGTGGTTTATAGTATATAGCAAAAGCGGAACCTTTTTCACTCGGGCTCGGTAAATGGTCACTGTACAATTGGCTTACCAGAGCATGGCTCATTCAAGCTAACCAGCAGAGTCCCTGAAGCTCCGTACGAAGCAGCTGTTGAGTGTTGTTCTCTCAAAGCTTGCGACTTTCTGCGGCTGTTGGGGATGGAGGCCAGTGACGAGGACGAAAGAGTGCTGTACTCACAGACAGGCGGGCGGCTGTTCCTAGCGTAAAGTACAAGCATGGAATTTACAGGGAACTATCCTTGTGACGCGTGAAATTGCCGGTGGCAGAAACCACGAATTATCGAGGCGCAGGCAGAGGGTCTTTCATGCTCCTCGTCTCTTGAGCAGGCCTTGAAGACTTTGACGTCATGTCTTCAATGACGGCGCCCCATACACCTATCCGGAAAGGAGTTATCCAAGACATGGCAACGGCGACGACTAACGATAATGGTGACGGAGTTGTATGACGACTTCCCGCCCTTCAAAACTGGGGGATACCAAGTTTGGTTGCCGTCTAACAAATATCTTGCTATAACACGTCATCTATTTCAAACATTCAAGTTTAGCCCCACGCAAACAATCTCTTCGAAGAAGCTTCCACTAGCTGATTGGCAGTCGCCTATACGAAAAGTCCGACTAGACATCAATCTGTTGTTCACTTTCCACCACTCTAGTTTTGCATACTCTGCGAATGGCTTCGCCGGACGACTGAGAGTTAAGGACTGACAGGGGGCGATGGTGATGAGAACATGGTCGGATGCCTCGGAGGGAATGCTTGAAATCGCAATCCATGCAGCCTAGGTAGACTGCAACTACTATCAAGAGGTCTAAAAACCCGTCCAATGCTCGCTGAGCAAAGTAGTACTTGATAGAAATTGTCGGGTAGATTGATAAGTGAAGTGTTGTCAGCGACCGGCAGTGATTTCTCATGTACTCCATGTTCTTGTCCGCATCAGCTCGATTGCGGTTGCTGCAACTAGCCCGGCAACTAGGTAGGCCTCAAGCAGATTCCGTCGATAGCGAGGAGCCTAATGGACAACTTCAGAATTGCGAGACGACCGAGTGAACGTTCTGTCTATCTGATGTCAACCTCGCGCCTGAGCCGATCATGTCTCTCTTTCACCAATGTACCCCGTCTCTTGAGCTATGGCAGTTTTGACTGTGGCAGGGCGGCTGGCAGTTGCTCGCTGGCAGGTTGTGGCGACCTTCTGCGGTGCTCTCCATGATGAGTGTTCCGCATGCGGCGCTAACTCTGCCCGCGGACGACTTCAGCGGCCGGATCAGACGACAGACATGGCCTTCGACTCGCCGTCCGCCTGCGCCTTATGATCGGCCGGTACCAGTGGCGGACCAAGACCATGGACGACTTTGTTGGCCTGACCATCGCAAAAGGAGGTGCCGTGCTTTCCGTCACGTCTTACGGTCTCCCGCTTGACCTCCGGCGCTGCAGGTCCGCGGCCTGTCTCTACGCACCTCCGCTGTCGGCTTTTGTGAAATTTGGGCGGCATGTGCTCTATGTCATCGATAACGTGGCCCCCGGGACAAGGGGGGGGGGGGGGGCTGAAAGACCCTACTCGGTCATCAGGTCCACTCCGACGCTTCTCAGTGCCTCGACAGCCCATTCGGGATAATCCGTCTTGTTCGCATAGCGGTCGGCGAAGAAGCGTCGGATGAAAGCTGGAAACCTGTCTTGGATGATGGACTGCCGCGCCTCTCTCATCAAATTGAGCTGGAACCAGACATTGTGAATACTCAGGAGATGGGCCGCCACCGTCTCCTTGGCCGCGTTATGGTGGACAAAGGCCCTGGTGACAGACATGGCTCCTTCGCCCGTCCTGCAGCAGGCGCACTCGCAGCCCGGCTCGAGGGGCAGAAAGTCATTTGAGTACTGGGAATTGCGGAGATTCAAGACGCCGCGTCTGGTAATGGCATTGCCAAACCTGGCTGTCCGGGTCGGCCACACGCAGTCGAACATGTCGGCTCCTAGGGCGACGCTGACGACGAGATCTTCGGGATAGCCGATGCCCATGACGTACCGTGGCTTCAGTTCCGGCATAAGTGCCGTACAGGTCGCGACGACCCGGCAGTACTCGCCCTTGGCCTCGCCGCCGCTGAGTCCGCCTATGGCAATGCCGGGCGTGTCTCGCGCCAGCATCTGGCGGGTGCAGTCGCGGCGCATCTCGAGGTCTAAGCCACCCTGAATGATGCAGAAGAGGTTTTGGCTATCCGGCCTACGGTGAGAAGCGATACACCTGTCAAGCCAGCGTACGCTCCGCTCCATGGCCTCCCGCATACGCTCCTTGTCGGGAGACGTGGTGACGAGGACGTCGTCGAGCTGCATGATGATATCGCTGCCGATGCTGTTTTGAAGATCGATGGACAGCTCAGGCGTGAGAAGCATGGGCGATCCGTCGTGCGGACTGAGGAAGCGCACTCCCTCCTCTGTGACCTTGGCCAGCTTCAGGAGGCTCACCATCTGAAACCTGCCATATCAAGCCCGTCAGATCCGTCTTCACAGCGAGCGTCGCAACTTACCCTCCGCTATCGGTGAGGATATTTCGCTTCCAGCCCTGGAGCCTATGGGCACCGCCGACGGCGTCGAGCACTTTTTGGCCTGGCTTGAGGCCCAGGTGGTAGGTGTTATTGAGACACAGCGTGCAGCCCGTCTCCTCGAGCTGCTGGGGCGTAAGACCCTTGAGGGACGCTTGTGTGGCCACGGGCATAAACACCGGGAGCTCGACGGGACCATGGGGCAAGGTCAGCAGAGAGGCTCGGGCCCGCGTTGTCTGGGAGAGATGAAGTCAGCGTGAGCAACGCATTGCGCCGGTGAGTTTAAACGTACAGAGCAGCGAGCCACGAGCTGAAAGTCCAGCGCTCGGGACGAGGGGATGCGAGAAGCCATTGCCTTGCGGGCTCCCAGCATTCTCTCTTATCCCTTACCCAGCTCTTCTGAAGTGCATACGTTCGGAGCTCGGCGTTTCTTTTTTTTTTTTATCCGGCCGGCCGGATGATTGCCGGCTGCGGACCCCGGCAGCAAGCCCACAGTCGGCATCACCTCAACGACATACTTCGATCCCTCAAAAAGATTGGCGCCGCCATGGGCAGCCACGCCGCCATGTCGCCCGGAGCGGCTCTCCTCCGGTCGTCACGCATGTTCTCCCTGCCCAAGCCTCTACCCGATCCGCACACTGTCAAGCTCCGGTCTCGGGAGTTCGGCTCGCCGACCATGACGAATCCATATCCCACTCACCAGTCCATCGCCTCTCCCCCGGCCCATCGCGAGCTCGGCGACTGGGGCCTCAAGCGGCCCTTTCCGCGGAAGACGACTCTGGCCACGTCGACGCCCCTGATCCGCGTCAAGCAGGTCGACAGCCGCGAGAGCGTCACCGACTTCGCCTCCTCCGCAGACTACAGCATCTCGCTCGAAAAGTTTCGTGAGCTAAACGTACCGCTCTATGTCGCCATCGATCAAAACCCAAACTTCAACCAGGAAAAAACAGACAATCGTCTTTATAGGTCTGTCTTTGAAGAGGAAATGGACTTCACCCATGTGCCACCGGGCGGAGACAGCACCGATGTTATCGACAAGCGCTGGAAGTTCGAGGGCCCCTGGGTCAGTCGGTTGAACGAACAAGAGTTCTCCCGCTATCTTAAGGAAAAAGTTCAGCCGAGACGCGCCGAATTTCATGCACTGCTCAAGGATCTGCTGGCTCAAGAGCTCACGGCAACCCGCACCCAGGCGGCGCGCGAAAAAGGCAACGAGCTGCCGCCGCCTGTCACAACAACGGAAATTACTGATGAGGAAATGATGGAGTTTATAAGAAAGATACGCCACGACCGCATCCTCTCCTATGGCCTTACCTCCAGCTTCCTCGACATGGGCCCGCTCGGACACCCGGCCACTGGCCTTGCCGACATACTACTGCCGACGAGAGGTTTCCTCACGAAAAGCCCATACGCCAAAACCGGTCCACCTCGGTCACATCCCTCGGCGGGGATAAGTTACCTGCGTACGAATGCTTTCACGGAAAATCATCCCCTCTACGGACCTCAGAGGAAAAAGATCCAAGTCGAGGCCCGCATCGTTAACCCAAAATACAAGTCCAAGCGGGCAAAGCTCGGCATCGGGGGATTCGTGGTAGAGGCGCCTCGTGGAGTCAACGAGCTTAACAGCAGGCAAAAACCCCAACATCCCGACCTGCTGCCCGGTATCGAGTACCTCGACGTCCTCAGCTACGGCGGCGCCAAGGCCTATGTCGATGTACAGATGGCCGTCCTCGACTCAATGGGGAAAGTCGTTTTGCAAATCACTGAGACTGACCGCGTGGCTCAGTTGGTAGCCATGGAGATGAAAGGCATCCCGAACATGATCTACCAAGGCCCCACGGATTACCAGACGAGCTCCCAGAAGACCTTTCAAATGAGCTCCTTGGAGGCTTCCACTACGTATCAGTCAACGAAAACACCTGTAATGGAGTACAAGTCTTAAGACACTTTCGATGGCTCGCAAGGCCGAAGGGGAAAGCGTCTCCTGTCTGTACGGAAAGGTGGAAGCATAAGGGGGATGATTGGCGACGGGCAACGGACACTCATGGCGGGATTACTGTTAGAAGAATTCCGAGGCAAAAGATCAGCTGGCTGGGCCCGGTCGTAGACATTGTCCTGGCCCTGGTAGGTAGGCAGGTAGGTGTTGAGGGGCGGGCACGCCCAGATCCCCTGCACACTAGCATTTGTTTTGTATTGCACACAGCCGGTGGCCAACCAAGATAGAACCAAACTTATTGCAACACTCGGGCCCCTTGTGTGAGCCTTTATAGCATGTAGGTAGGTAGGCAGGTGGGTGGGCAGGCCCCCAAGAGTGCTACTTGCACACAAAGCCCTTCGCCCTCGTACAACATGTTGCCATTGGTCGACCTATATCACCTGACTCACACGTGACTCTACTTGAGCAAGCCCTAATCACGGCTTCCCACGCTGACCCATGGCGATTCATCGTCGGCCACCGTTTTATTCGACGCCAGCTTCGGACCACCAGCACTCAGCCAGCAGACCGTCACCATGGGTCGCGTTCGCACCAAGACCGTCAAGAAATCCGCAAAGGTCATCATCGAGCGGTATTACCCCAAGTTGACGCTCGACTTTGAGACCAACAAGCGCATCTGCGATGAGATTGCCATCATCGCCTCCAAGCGCCTGCGCAACAAGGTCAGCGCGCTCAGGGGCGGTAAGGAAACGTTTGACTGACGGCGGCGCAAATTGCCCACAGATTGCTGGCTACACCACCCATCTCATGAAGCGCATCCAGCGGGGTCCGGTGCGCGGCATTTCCTTCAAGCTGCAGGAGGAGGAGCGCGAGCGCAAGGATCAATACGTCCCCGAGGTCTCAGCCCTCGACTTTACGCAGAACTCGGAGAGCGGCCAACTGGACGTGGACAGCGAGACCAAGGATCTGCTGAAGCACCTGGGTGTATGACTTTTTCTACTCTACTCGAGAGCGCCGCATCGCTAACTCGGTCGCTCGATGCAGTTCGACTCCATCCCGGTCAATGTCGTTGCCGTGACGCAGGCACAGGTGCCTGAGCGTGGCGGCCGAAGATTCGGCGACCGTCGCCGCGATTGAATGGATTGAGGAGGACGGTTGGGACAGGGCATTCAGCATGTTTTCACAACGTGGCGTCTCTGGACGATAGTGAGGGCATAGATCTTAACAAGATCTGTCTTTCCCCACAAGGTGTCGCCGATTCTCCGATTTATGGAGTTGAAGCTTGATCGCCAAGTCTGTCCAGGGCCGTTGCTTGGTGAGATGCTTGTGTCACGACAATGCTAGGCCGGCGAGCAGATGCGAGCTGGCCCTGCGGTTCATTATGCTGAGCTCTCGAGGGTATCTTTTGCGGTCCGCCATGTGGCCACAGACACTGCCACCGAGTTGGTGCAGATGTCCGGATTTCAGACTTCAGTTCGGCTGCCGAGGTCGAAACGGCAACTGGGTCTTGTGCCCTTCGACAAGTAGATGATCGTCAGGCAAGCGGGCGTTGCTGGACCTGATGGGATTCGGCGCCCTCGTATCCTTTTCAGCAACGCCGATCTTGACCTTGGTGGTATCGGCACGCTCGCCTCTTTCCAGAGCCAAAGCGGCGGCATCGCGAGCGGCATGTCTTTGATTCTCCAACCGAGTATCCCCCAGCTCCGTCGTAGTGCGGTTCGGCGTGTTGAGCTCGTCATAAAGGTCGATCTGGATCTCGGGTATGCCGGCCCGCTCCCAGGCGGCAGTCTCGTTAAGCTGGACCTGAACGTAGAGGGCACGGCGGGCGCACTGGTCGGAGCACCACATCTCGAGGTCCTTGCGTTTCACGATGTCGCCGGCAGCTGTGATCTTCCACTCGCCGCCTGGTCCTGCTTGACGTCTGGGGCGCGGACACAGAGCGTAGCCGCAGAGGCCGTTGACGTTGCGCTCCTCGACGAGATCGGTGTAGTCGGAGGGCTGGAAGAGGCGCACATGGGTCTTGAAGCCCGACACGTCCGAAGGGGCCGGCGACGCGGCCGAACAGTCCGCTGACCGAACGAGCGGGTACTCGGCCAGCAGGACGAGGCTATCGAGAATCTCTGCCTCAAGATCCTTTCGCTGCTGGAGCAGCCTGGCGTGCTGCAGCGCGACGTCACTGGCGTCGGACGGGCCGGACATGGCTGCGGCGGCGGCGGACGGCGAGGTCCGGCGGGGTTGAGGCGTTCGGTTCAGACTGCGACGGAGAACGAAGCGGGAGAACAGAAGCAAGCGGCAGACGACGGATGGGCGAGTCGGGCCGAAGGTGGGGGTTGGGAGGAGGTCCGAAGCGGGAAGGGGCGCCTCGGTAGGTGCATCTGTGACGATACGAATCGTGTATGCATTTACGGACGTGTTCGTGGTATGCATTTATAGAGCCAACACGCACACTCAGGTAGATAGGTACCTCCGCCTGGCCCCGGACCAAAGGACTTGCTGCCCGTCAAGGCACCGGCACAAGGTTTGCAAGGCTCGAGGCCGACAGCCTATGCGCGGAGTGCGGAGTGCGGAACTTCGGCTTTTAGCTGTCCGGCAGCTCTGGCGTCGGCCGGGTGAGCACGGAGCTTGCTGTACTCGCACATCACCACAGTAGTACTCGTACATCACTCGATACCGCGGGAGGCCCTGTTACCGGGGCCGGTGCAACGCGTACCGCCCAGGTAGTACTAGCAGGGCAATGGCCGCTAAGACGACTCAGCCGGTACTAGCGCGTAGTTGGTAAGCCGCCGCTCTGTCGCTCGCTGACGTCGACACCCACCGCCCAACCTTCTGTCGATCCCTCAGCGCTTCGCCTCAATCTCTCCTGCTCTCTTTCCGCCGTGCCGTCGCCACGCCTCAGCCGACGAACCATCAGCTTGCCGATAATCGCCAGGCCTCGACGCAGCAAGGCACTCGGATCGAAGTCTACTCAATCATCAATATCATTCTTGTGTCTCTCGATCTTCGCCTGTCGTCACGACTGTGTGCCCCTTCGCAAGCTGACGAAGCTCCCTTTTTGGGGGCCTGAACGGGACGACCCAAAGAAAAGAAAAGAAACAAATAAAAATAAAAATAAAAGAGCTCTCCTCTATACCACCCTTACCGTCACAACTCGCCCGTCTTGCCGCGACGAGACGACTGTGTCGGCCATCTTGGTGTCCCCGTCGTCGCCATGGTCGCGCCGTTTCGGGTCAAGGCCGTCTACGACTACTCGTCGCCGCACGAGGACGACCTCAACTTTGCAGTTGGCCAGGTCATTACTGTCACCGACCAGGAGGATGATGACTGGTACGGTGGCGAGTATGTCGACGGCGCCGGCACCAAACAAGAGGGCATCTTCCCCCGCAACTTTGTGGAGAAATATGAGCCCACGGCGCCGCCGCGACCCGTGAGGACGCGGACCAAAAAGGACTCGGAAGCTGGCCAGCAACAGCAACAGCAGCAGCAGCAGCAGCAGCAGCAGTTTTCGCCCGAGGAAGCGGCTTTTTCGCCCTCGGCCGGCCCGTCCCACGAGCGGCCGCCTGTACTACCCAAGCAGGAGCCGCCTCACCCCGAAGCCGTTGAAGCCGTTGAAGCCGCCGAGCCCGCCGAGCCCGCATCAACGCGCTCGCCCGTTGAGTCGCCACCGGCTCGCGACCCGCCGCCGGCCAAGGCTTCTCACCCGCCCTCCGGCCCGGCATCCCCCGCCGTCTCCCAAGCCCCGCCGGCTACGCTCCCATCTCCAGGTCCCAAGGCGAAGGCCGCGGCACCGCCTTCGCTGACAGAGAAGCCCAGCAGCAACTCGTTCAAGGACCGCATCGCCGCCTTCAATAAGCCCGCCGCTCCTCCTGTTGCCCCCTTCAAGCCCAGCGGGCTGGGCGGGGCCTCCGGAAGCGCCGGCTTTATCAAGAAGCCCTTCGTCGCCCCGCCGCCCAGCCGAAACGCCTACGTCCCCCCTCCCAGGGACACCCCCTCGACCCCCGTCCACAAACGGGAAGAAGATGCCGACAGCAAAGAGAGGGTCCCTGCCAGCCCAGAGCAGGCGGATAAGCCTCGGGCCGTCGCAACTGGCCCGTCACAGGAGGGCGGAGATGAGGAGCAGCCCAAGCCGACCAGCCTGAAGGAGCGCATCGCTCTGCTCCAGAAACAGCAGATGGATCAGGCTCAGCGCCACGCGGAGGCGGCAGCCAAGAAGGAGAAACCTAAAAAGCCGCCCAAGAAGCGGGCCGAGCAGGACATTGCCACCGGAGAGGCCGTCGCCGAGGCGCCGCCACCGGCCTTGACGTCGCCGCGCGAGCCAGACGATGCCGGTACGAGGACGTCGACGGACGAGGCGCGAGCGCCCTCAATGCCGCGACGCAAGTCCTCCAAGGGGCCCGTGGCCGAGTCCGTCCATGACGGAAACGACGCCGACATGTCCGGGGCCGGCGACACCACCGAGGGCCAAGATGACACGACGGAGCGCGAAGATAGCGACGGCACATCCCGCCGAGCTACCCGGGGGCAGGTGGCGGCAACTACGCCGCCTGCCAACAAGGACGAGGCTGAGAGCGAACGTGAGGGTGAGGATGAGGGCGGAGAAGACGAGGAAGAGGAAGAGGTTGATCCGGAGGTCCGACGCAAGGAAGAGCTGCGCGCCAGGATGGCCAAGATGAGCGGCGGCATGGGGTTTCACGGCATGTTTGGGGCCCCGATGCCGCCCACGGCCGGAGCTGGGCTCAGGAAGAAGGCCTCCAAGCCCGATACCAACCAAGGCGGGGACGAAGCCACGAGCCCCGTATCGCGCGCAGCCCCCCCGATCCCCACGCTTATGGCATTGCCTGGCATGGGAAGCGGCAGCGCTGCCAAAGCATCCGATGAAAGCAAGCGTGCCGACGATGACGCATCGCCGAGAGTAGCCGGTGCTCCCAGCATACCGGCGCGAGCAGCCGACGCAGCGCCAAAAGATGAGGAAGAAGAGGGAGAGGTCAAGACACCGGCTGCGCTGCCGGATCCTAAATGTGAGCTGCCGCCGTGGCAGGGCGAAGATGGTAGCTGATGGTTGCAAAGTAACTCGACGTGAGACGGGCGGACGATCTGCGCCGCCTCCCATCCCCACGGAGGGTGAGTCGTCGCTGTCATACGTATCATCTCGGCATACTAACGGATGCTTTCTCAGGTCGACCCGCCCATCGCGATATCAAGTCTGCCACTGAAGGGTCCGAATCTGACGACGAGCTTTCCGCACGAGACGGTGCTGGCACTGCTGTCGGCGCCACCGCGCGATCGCCTCCCGCCACGACGGTGCAATCCCCTGCGAAGCCGACCCGGTCTCCGCCCATGTCTCCCCTAGCGGCCGAATACTCTCCGGCATCTCCCCCGGCAGCCAGCCAGAAGCGGATGAGCAGGGCGCCGCCGCCGGTGCCCGGGTCCGCTCCGGCGCTCCCACCGGCTTCAACCAGACCGCCCCCTCCGCCGCCGCCCGGAGCAGACGAATCGGCGATGCCGCCTCGGCCAGCACAAGCCGGTGACGAGGAGGATGAGGAGAATACGGAATACGAGGGTGACTATGACACGGACATTGCTTCGTCGGTCCCTCACAAGGACGCCCTCAAGGCCCACGCCCGGGACTCGAGCCTGGACGACAAATTGCCGCTGTCTCCGACGACGGACGCGCCGCCAGTGCCGTCGGGCGCTGCTCCGCGAGGAGTCCCGCCACCGATACCGTCGCAGCCGCCACCCCCGGAGGGAAACAAGCAGCGCTCGATGGAGGCCGTCCGCGTAGACGACGACGCGCCCTCGCAGACATCGCCGGCCAGCGGAAGGCACCCTTACCCGTCGGCGCCGGTCAAGATGGACGACTTGGCAAGCCCTGTCAGGGGCGGACCGATTGCGCCGCCGCCGGATCGGAGGCTGCCGTCGATACCGAGCGGCAGCGTCGGGGGCCGGGGCGCGGGCAGGCCCTCCATGGACGCAGGGAGACCGAGCATGAGCGCTGGAAGGCAGTCCATGGACATGCTCCGGACGTCGACAGAGGGCTTCATTGCCAGTGACCTGGACCTCTCGCCGCAGAGTGGATGGTGGCGGCAGCCGATGCAGGTGCCTCCCGCGCTGCAGGGACGGCGAGACGTGCTCTACGAGAGCGACGAGTCAGCGACTACGAATCAAGGGTCCAAGACGGTGGTGACGCGGACCATCTACGTGCTCTTCCAGGACTATTCGCAGACGGTGGTGACGGCGCGCTTCGACCCCTACAAGACGTCGGATCCGGCCGAGTTTGAGCAGCGACACGAGGGCCCGCCGCGGCCGCTGCGTCAGGATCAGATGGAGGACTTCCACGAGCGGTACGGCGTACATCTGCTGGCTTCGGCGGCGGCGGCCAAGGACACGGTGGTGGGCGACGGTACGGCCCAGGGCCTCGTGACAGAGCTGCTGCGGCCGCTGCGAGGCGCTCTAGGCCCGGTCGGCACGCGGGCGTACGGAGCTCTCGTCTACGCCAACATGGCCAACGCATCGACGCAGCAGCACGACGTGATCCGACCGGGCGACATCATGTCGGCCCGAAATGCCCGCTTCCAGGGTAAGCACGGGCCGATGCATGCCAAGTACACGACGGACGTCGGCAAGCCGGACCATGTTGCCGTCGTGGCCGAATGGGACGGGACGAAGAAGAAGGTCAAGGCGTGGGAGCAGGGCCGGGAGAGCAAGAAGGTAAAGCTAGAGAGCTTCAAGCTGGATGACCTGCGCAGCGGCGAGGTCAAGATATGGCGCGTGGTGCCGCGCAGCTGGGTTGGATGGAGCGGATAGGGAGGGGGTTCGGGGGTATATAGCATCGTGGGTCCTTTTTTTTTTTTTTTTTTTTTCTTTTTTTTTTTTTTTTTGGGTGTATTGGTTAGGTTGGGTTCCCGGTTGGACTTGAGCCGAGTGCGGGGCAAGTCT
>LAZP02000366.1:4701-21176 GCA_001272575.2 Ophiocordyceps unilateralis | reverse complement strand
TTTTTTTTTTTTTTTCCCTGCGCCTTCTCTGCCGCCGCCATTTTTTTTTTCTTTCCCGCAACGTCATCTCTGACGTCTTTTCCTCTTCAACCTTGCCCTTTCACAAACCTCAGCAGCCGACTACGCAATCCCACCTGCTGGAGGCGCACACACCGTTTAGCCTTCGGCGCTTCCCTCGACTTACGCGCACCACACTCTTATTCTTTCCGATCGCCTTGCCGCCCAGGGGGCCGCGCTGCAGCACACATCGTCGGCCCCGACGGCTGGCGCTGAGCCTGGACGAGCAGTCGTCAATCTTGGCCCCCTCCTCTGCCCTTCCCTTCCCCCGCGCCGGGGAAACGCCTCCTTTTTTGCCCCCAATCGCTGGGACTCCCCCACACACGACTGCTGTCGGTGACCTCATCTTCTCTCTCTCTTCCCTTCGTCCCGTCGTATTTTATTTTATTATTGTTTTATTCTTTCCTTGTTGCGCAACCTCTCTTTTTCTTCCCTGCGTCTTGGGCTCCACCCCACCTTTGGCTGCCTCCACTCCAGTATTCCGACCCCCCCCCCCTTCTCCCCTCTTAGTGTGACTACATCATAGCCCAATATCGTCATCATGGGGACTTCTCCCACTATCGCTTCCGCCCGAGGCCCGTCCAAGTCTCCTAAGCTCTCGAACAATAAGCCCTCGCGACAAGGTGAGCCTCATTGTTCCCTCCTTATCCCCACCCACCTATCAGCGCCTAGTCGCCACAGCCCCCCAAATCAACCAATTTTCGTCTATCCCATCGTCATCTTCCCACTCGTGCTGCAGCACACGAGCATCTGGATTTGGTGTCGTTTCTCACTGACAGCACAGATCCTTCCTCCGACGCGAAGACCGAATCTGCGGGCAAGCTCGAGGGCTCGTCCAATGCCGAAGTTGCCAAGCCGCTTGCGCCGCCGCCACGACCCGGTCAACCGCAGCAGGCGCCGGGAGGAACCAATACGCCAGATTTTTTTGCGCCCCAGGTCGGAGGATCTCTCAGTCTGGAGCCCAATCCATTCGAGCAGTCATTTGGGGGTGGAGGAGGACCCGAAACTCCTGGAGGAACGAAGCTTCCTCCTGTGGCCGCGCTGACCTCGCCGTCATCGCTGCTTCCTGGGAGCAACGCCACTCCCTTTAACTGGGGCGGAGGCTCGTTGCGCACCGGACCATTGAGTCCTGCCATGTTGTCGGGGCCGGCCAACGATTACTTCAGTGACGCCCATCATCTGCGAGGCGGCTTCCCCACCCCCAACGAATCTTCATTAAGGTCCGGACTTACTCCCGGCGGTAGCGGGTCCATGTTTCCTGCACCGAGTCCCAACTCTCAAGCTCTCTTTGCTCAACTCGCCAGCGGCGGCGCTACCCCAAATACCCTCGATTTCCATCGCACCGCCCTCAGCGCCGCCGCCAAACGCGATCAGACGGGCAACAGCAGCCAGCAGCAACCTCAGCAGCAACCGCCGACGTCGACTTCACAGCCGCAGGAGATATCGAACGGCACGTCGGCAGCCAAAGCAGAAACGAAATCTGCCACGGGACCATTCGATCCACACGACAACGACGCTGCAAACGGGCTCTTCATGCTCGCTCAAGGAGCCCAGGGTCGAGCCGGAGCCCAAAACGCCGGCCATTTCCCTCCTGCCGCAGTCCCGACTCCTGCGCCGGCGCCGGCGCCGGCACCGGCCGCAGTTCCAGTCCCCAGCACCATTCACGCGCACCCCGCGCATCCCACACACTCCACGCCCACGACGACGCAGAACCAAGAAATGACTCCGCAATTTTCCAACAACCACCCCGCATCGATAGATTCGGGCCGGGCTGGCAGCGATAATAGCAATATGTCGGAAGACGGCCCACCGTTGAAGCCAAACATCAAAGGCAAGGGCAAGAGGAACAGCCTGAGCACAAATGGCAGGAGGAAAGCGGACGATGTGCCAGTGAAAGCGCCGGCCAACAAGAGAGGAAAGGGCAACAACGGTCTCGTCAATGGTAGCCTGGGCACGTCCGACGAAGATGAGGATGACGACGACGACGACGATCTCAAGTCCAAGCTGGAAGACGGAGGTGGCAAGTCTAAGATGACGGACGAGGAGAAGCGTAAGAATTTTCTCGAGAGAAATCGGTAGGTCTTGGCCTTCCCGCGTCGGCAAAAACGTCTGCTGACACGGAGCCCTGCAGTGTGGCGGCTCTTAAATGTCGACAGCGGAAAAAACAGTGGCTCGCAAATCTCCAAAACAAAGTGGAGTTGTTCAGCTCCGAGAACGATGCGTTGACGGCGCAGATTACGCAGCTGCGGGAAGAGGTGGTCAACCTAAAGACGCTTCTTCTGGCTCATAAAGACTGTCCTGTGACCCAACAACAAGGGATACACGGCGCCTTTATGTCACAAATGGAGCCATACAACGCCCAGATCAACCCGTATGGCATGGCCGGTCCCATGCCCAATCAACAGGTCATGGCCGGCCAGAGTGTGCAGCGTCGATATTCCTAGGACGGGGTCGGTCATGTTTGTGCCAGGACAATCGTCTGCATCAGAAGACCCGGAAAACAAGAGGTTAGCAGAGGCTTTTGCAGCGTGGTTTGAAGGACTGGATCAGCGACCGGCGGGCGCATGGCTGGTTGGTTGCGTCTGGTATTACAGAAACTCCGGGGGAAGCGTTGCTACTGCTGTCGAAGCAGCAGATGGCTGACGAAGGCGTTGTGCAGAACTGGCTATGTACGTAAAAAGGTGCGGATCAAAAGGACCAGCAGGATGAGAAACGGCCTGCCAAGGGCGTCATGGACGTGTGTGTCGTCGACGATAGGGCTATGGTTTAGCGTTGAAGCGAAGAAAACCCATAATTGAATGGGTTCAGTTGAGCCCTTGAACGCCGAAATGGCAGTCTCGTCTATGTTTTTTTTTTCCTTTTTCGAATGAGTTTTGGTAAGGACAAGACCGTAATCAGAGCTTCACGACGCGATGGACACGGTCGACGGGGATTCACCGAGATGTCGTCAATCTGTCTCTGGCACTCTCTACTACAAGGTGTGATTATCTCAAGAATTCTACAAGGGGTCTACATGAAAGCTTCTTACGTCAGCTACGCACAGTAGAGAGAGACGAGCCAATCAGCGCTGGCGCTGTGACACCTCTGGTGAGGCCCAAAGGGGATTAGCGCGACGGCAGGAAACAACGTCCGAGTCGGGGGACGTGCCTTGGGCCATACGAAGAAGTAAACACACACGAGCTTCTCTCTCTCTCTCTCTGTGGGCTCTTTGTCTCTCTGTGCGCGCCGCGCCCAACTCAGTCGTCAAAGGAGATTTACTCGTTCTCGGCCGACGCGAGACGCGCGAGACGTCAGCTCCCTCTTGACGCGGCCGCGCGCCCGCCCTGTCACGCGACGACGCTGGCGAAAGAGGGCGTCGATGACGACTCTCGTGGCGACTGAGACGCTGCACTTGAGTATGAGCGGACAGCAGAAGCGGCGGACGAGCAAGAGGCTTGCGGGTAGGCTCTCTCTCTCTCTCTCTCTCCCTCTCTTTATCTCTCTTTCTCTCTCTCTCTCTGGAAAGGGAAAGCTAACGGCGACTTGGACGGATAGCCGCGGCGGACCTGGAAGAGGACGACGACTTTCAGTTTGTTCGCAAGTCGAAGCGGCCAAAGACGGAAGAGCAGGAGTCGTCGAAACCGGTCAAGAAGGGCGGCCGCAAGGCAAGGGCTACGCGGGAGTCGGATGTGGCGAGCGTCGCCGAGACGCCTCGCGCTACACAAGCTGCGTCCGGGTCGAGGAGGTCGTCGAGGAAGAGGACGAGTGGAGATGCGGAGGCTGAGGCGTTACCGACGATGAGGCGCGCTACGAGGCACAGCAAGCGTCTTTCTGGTGATGCGGCTGAGGAGGTCAAGGGCAATGGCGCGGTTGACGAGATGCGCCCTAAGAGCTCGTCGCGAAGTGGCAACAAGGATGCTAAGAACAGGCGCGCGTCACGCAGCGGAAACGACGAGACTCTGGCCAGAACGACTTCGCGCAGCAACAACGACAATAACGAGGTGAAAACCAACGGCGCGTCGCGCAGCAGCAACAAGAGCCGCGGCACCAAGACGAAGGCTGCCTCCGTTCAGTCGCCGCCCCAGCAGCCATCAACAACAGCTACAGAGCTGGCGACGACGATCGCGCTGCCGATGAGCGACACGCCCGTCATCAACCGCAACAAGGAGATGCGCAGAAAGGGATCGTCCAGCCGACGAAGCAGCCTAGGCTCGCGCGGCCGCCGGGCCAGCTCGCTCATCGATAATGGCCAGGCGGCGATCCCCCATCGCGAGGTAGATTCGGCCGACTTCTACAAGCACATCACGGCCGACGGGCTGCCGGAGCCGCGGCGGATGAAGCAGCTGCTCATGTGGTGCGGCGAGCGCGCCCTCTCCGGAAAGCCGCCGCATGGCACACCCGACTCGAACGCGATTCTTGGCGGTAAGGGCGCGTCGAGGCAAGGCGGGGCAGAGTGGCTGGCTAACGTGTTGGCTGGCAGCTCGCGCGATACAGGACCAGCTGCTCAAGGACTTTGCCTCCAAGTCGGAGTTCTCGGACTGGTTCAGCAGAGACGAGGATGAGCCCAAGCCCCACGTTGTGTTGAAGCCGAATCCGCGGAACGCCGAGCTTGATGAGAAGATGGCGGCGCTTGAGGCCAAGATTGCGAGGTAAGTCTTGATTTACCATGGCAGTGGATGGTCCTAGGGCCGGCCGGCTGACAAGATTCGGCACAGACTACAAGAGGAGAAACAGGCATGGCTGGCGATGCGCAAGCCGCCGCCCGACCTCCCACCGCTCTTCCCCGACGACGACGACGACGACGACGACGACTCGGCTCCGACGACGACCGACGCCCTGACGCTACCCGACTTTGACCTCCTAGATTCCGACGACGGCGCCGTCGGACGCTTCCTCGCCGACCCGGAGCAATCGTTTTCGGCGGCGCGGACGCGGACTGAGGAGCAGCTGCGGGAGATGCAGGCCTCGCTGGCGCTGCAGGTGGACGAGCTGGCGGACAGCGTGCACAAGCTGGAGCAGCGGGTGCTGGTAGCGGGCGACGAGGCGGCCCTGGTGCTACGGCTGGGGGCGGTGAGGCTTCGTGAGAGAGAGGAGAGGGAGAGGGAGAGGGCGGGCACGAGGGAGATGCCTGTTTCCAAGGTGTTGAGGAGCCTGGGGAGGATGTTGCCCGAGGGGAGTGGCGGGTAGGTAGGTAGTAGGCATTGTTGGACATCTGAAGACAGTGTGGGTGTAGCAAGGGAATCTGTTGATGCGAGGCGGGTGAAGGCTGGATTGTTTATGAGACTGACGCTGCGATCATGGCCGTTGGACTCCCCTTTTTTTTTTTCCCTTTTTTTTTTTTTTTTGTTGTTGGAGTTGTTTATACCAACGGATTTCTTTCGGCTTCATTCGACGAGGCTTTCTAGTAGACTCTTTTACCAATCTCTATATACACAAAGACGTCGGAACCCCCTTCCCTTCAGCCGTTATGCAGCGGGGGCATAAAAGCCAATCCTCGGCCACCGACGACGGAGCGGGCGGCGACGTGCTGTCGGAGGAGGCGGAGGATATCGGAGTCGCGCCATAGGGGGGGAACGGGCCGATGGAGGGCACGGAAGCTGCCGACGGCGGAGAGGGGCCATTCTGTCGTGGTGGTCGGAGAGGATTCGGATTCGGATCTTGACGACGGTCCGGAAGGCTCCGAGACGGAGGCGGAAGCGGAGGGAGACGACGTCGACTCCGTCTCGGGCTGGGTAGCCCAGTAGTAGATATCCCAGTCATTCTCATCCAGCAGACCATCGTATTGCGTGAGTTGCGGTCCGGTCAGGGAGGAGAGGTGGGCGGCGGCGAAGGAGGAGAGGACGAGGTCGGATTCGAGAGTTCCACGCTTGCGAGACTGATCTGCGAAGCGACCCGTGTCAGCCCTTTTTTTTTTTTTTTTTTTTTTCTTTCTCTCTCTTTTTTTCCCTCCCCCAAAAAAAAGGGAAGAAAGCAGAGAGAGGCGTACATACATAGCAGACGAGCCCGCTTCGTCGCATCGTCCTCGCCGATTCGCCGCAACGGCTCGACGCGCATCCTGGCCTGGCCCATCTCCGGGACCGCCGAGTCGTTGTTCGGCAGCCTCGTGGAGGACGACGTCGAGCGGCGCGGGGAGGCGGCGGTGCGGAGGAGTCGGACGGCGCGCAAAGAGGAGGAGGTCATGGTTTTGGGGTTTGGTTCCGGAGACGGTTTTGGTGGGAGAAGAGAGAGAAGAGGAGGAGGAGGAGGAGGAGGAGTGGTGGGTGTCATTTGGGGGGGGGTGAATGGGCTAAATAGGTATAGAGGCAACGGTTCGATGCTTAGCCCTTCGGAGTTTTTTTGCCACCCGAAACTTGAATTGGTGAGGGCTTGAGCGACGACTATAGAAATGGGGGACCGACACCCAAGGCAGAACCCCCCAAGGCAGAGAAGAGATGATGGACTTAAAAGACTTGATAATACAGCAACAATCCATTTCAGCACGCAACAAGGGTTGCTTTGCTTTGCTAGATGAGATGCTTCGAACGAAAGTAGGCGCGCAAGTACATAATCTGCCAAGCCCAAAGCGCGACGAGCAACCAAGTAGTGCCGATACCGAACCACTTGACGCGGGTATTGGTACTCTCATTGGTATCGCGAAGTTTCTGTTCCCGAACACGAAGATAATCCATCTCGCGCACCATCTCGAGAGTGAGCTCCTCCATCCGTCGAAGTTCCGCCTCCACCGGCTTCAGCTTTTCCGTCGCTTGAATGGCCGACCAGTCTTTTGCGTCGGCGCCGATGTCGATGTCTAGCTCGACGTTGCAGAAGGATTGCGTTGGTCGACGGCCTGAATACGTCCGAGACTTGGTTTTTAACAAAACACAACCCGAGCTATTTAAAAAAAAAAAAAAAAAAGAAGAAGAAGAAGAAATTGGGGCACGGGGGAAAAATAAGGGGAACGGGGAAAAATAAGGGGAACGGGGAAAAAAAAAAAAACCACGAACCGCTGGTTAGAATGTTTTCGAAACAGACGTCAAAGGCTGCGTCGTGATGGGACGTAAAGATGGAGCGGGACTCGCCCACGATATCGCGAGGCTTCGCATACTCGTTACCCAGCGCATCGCGAATCTGCCTTTCCCCAATCAGCATTTCTCTTTGCCCTTTTTTTCTCCGCCGCCGCAAAGAAACGTCAAGGGGGGGGGGGGGAGGACGCAAAGGAAAAAAAAAACGCACATGCATGTTCACCATCATGCCATCGCCTTTCTGTCTATCAACCTTGGCCGTAACCACGACCAAAGTCTCCTGGCCGACGAAGTTGCGGATACACCGCTCTTTCTTCTTGCTCTCCGAACCCGGGTGCCCGTGCAGCTCCAGCTTCAGGCCCTGAGCTGCGCTCGCCAGCACGAGAAGCCCGCTGAGCAGCTGTAGCAGCCCTGGAGCCATCTTTGTTTGGTTTGGCCCCCCCCCTTGTTTTTTTTTTTTCGTTCGTTCGTTCGTACGGTTTTTTTTTGTGGCTGCTTGTTTTGCTGGGTGTTTGCTGCTTCGTAGGTTTTCGGTAAAAAGGGGGGGGAGAGAGGAAAGAAAGGCTGCAATTTGGCCTCAGCCAAAAACGATCTTGATAGACTGGCAACGTGCGAGACGTCTTGCGCGCGCGCCCAATCAGCTGACGAGAAAGCCACCTAGCCCGTCGCCATCAGTCACGTGCCCCGCCAGCCTTGCCAGCTTGCCTACTTCGAGGCCCTTGAAAACGAAACGCGAACTCGAGAGAAGGACAGAGAGGGAAAAAAAAAAAAATCTTGCCTCTACGACCCCATCGTCAACCGTCGTCTTTCTCTTCAACCCGCCCGCCACCATGCCCAAATGTGAGTTTCCTCTCCCAGCTTCTCCCTTCCTCTAACCTTGCTAACCCCGTCGTCTACAGTCTTCTGTGAGCTTCATTTGCCCAACCTTCCCCCCCCCTCCCGGACCCGCTGACTGATGCTCACCCAGGCGATTACTGCGACGTCTACCTCACCCACGACTCCCTGAGCGTGCGCAAGGCTCATAACAGCGGCAGGAACCATCTCCGAAATGTGGTAGACTATTATCAGCGTCTGTGTTTCCCCCCCCCCTCCCCTTCCCCCTTCTCCTCTCTCTGTTCCGAGAGCCTCCAGCTGACACAAGAGTCTCGCGCAGAAATCGGTCACGAAAAGGCCCAGTCTGTTATCGACTCCATCACCTCCTCTTACGCCGCAGAGGGACAGGCACACGCGAACCCCATGCTGCCCCAGAATCAACCGGGTTATCCTGCTCCCCCCCCCTTCCCCGGCTTTCCAGGTACGCGCGCATTTACCCTCGAGGCATGCACAGGAAAATCATGGCTGACCTGGATTTCCTAGGAGGTCCTCCCCCCCCTTTCGGCGCTGTGCCGCCTCCTGGACATTTCCCGCCTGGCGCTCCGCGTATGACTCCCACCAAGACGGAGACTGCAGATGATGGTTCTCCGCTGACTTCTTCCCCCGATGCAGCCATGCCCGGTCCCCCTGGTCGTGGCATGCCCCCTATGCCCCCTTTCCCCCCGGGTCCGGGTGGTGTTCCCCCCATGCCCCCCAATGGAATCCCCCCCTTCGGCCCTCCTCCCGCTGGGTTCCCTCCTTTCCCAGGTCCCGGCCCCAACGGCGGTCCTCCTCCTCCTCCTTTCCCCGGCATGCCTAACATGGCTTTCCCTCCCGGTCCGGCGTCCTCCAACCCGGGCTTCCCCCAGGGTGGCCCTCCTTCGACCCCAGGCCAGGACAGACGTTAAGATGGCACCTTGTTTTTTCGACGTCGAGTCTGCCTCGTCATTTTGCCTCATCTAGGCCTGCAGCATCGACTCACCGGCGTTTGGGGCGGCAAAAGGGACCGGACGGACAAGGGCGGTTACAGCATGGCATGCGCCGTCGGCTGATTTTTTTGGGGGGGTCCTTGGCCCTATCAGGCCTGGACTCTCGAGCATAGCTGGCGTACTGGACTCATCATACAATACAGCTGGCACGCCAGCCTTTTTTTTTTCTCGTTTTTTTTTTCGTCTTTACGTGACCTGAACTTCGCACAGAACTTGTCCATGACCCCACGAAATGCCTTCAGTTTAATACCCGTGGAATCATGCTCGTCTAATTTGTAAATCGACCGCAGCTCTGCGACCCGGAAACAAATGCCATGATACTTCGTATAACATGTATCCGCGTCACCCATCACTCTTTCAGCAGCCGTCGACAACGCAGCCCCCGTGTCGTAGGTATTCTGCTTCCCGGTATCGTCATCTAGATGAGGTCCAAGGCCTCGGCCTCGCTCGGCCGCTTCTTCCTCGCCCCCTTGGGCTCAATCACCTCCCGCACGCCATCCCGGACGTCCTTGGGCCCGCTGATCATCTGCCGTAGCTCCTGCGACCGCTTCGCGCGCTTCCTTTCGCTCATGATGCGAGGCAGCGTGGGCATCCTCTCGAGCCGGCTGCCCTGTCGCCGTTCCTCGCTTCGTCGCGACCGCAGGCTGTGGCCGCGCCACAAGCTCCGCAACGAGCGAGCGCCTGGCGCCGACCACGGCTCGCCACGCCAGCTTTCGCGTCGCAGGAGGGAGTCGACGCTGGACGGCCGCCGCATCACCCTCAGACTGCCGCTGGGGCTCCGTCGGATGGTCCGTCGTTCAGGCCCGCGCGCAATGTCGGCAGAATGATAGTCGTCCTCGCGCAGGGGAAAGATGGCAAACGTCCGCTTCATCCTTGCACTCAACGTCCGCCTAGGTGCGCGCGGCCAGTCATCCGCCTGCAAGTCTCGGTATCGAACACCTCTGCCACCGTTGCTTCCCTCGTCAACCGGATGCGGACGCCAAAAGGGGTGAAGCTTGCCCTGTTCAGCCGGAGCCGTCTCCTCGCGTACAGAAACGGGGACCGCGTCGGGATTGTACGCCGTGGTCGGAGGGAACAAGAGGGAGTGGCGCACATTGCGCGAGAGGGACAGCGTTCTAGCGAGCAGCCCGGGAGGCCTCGATGCCCCAGCCGGCGGACAGTCGATGGAGTTTCGGCGCCGTCCGAGCGCCCTCTTGACGAGGGAGGGACGGCGTGATGGCGGCGTCTCGCTCGTAACTTCGAAGTAGTTGCCTTGCCGTATGAGCTTCTCATGGGACGGGGTACGTCCGGAAGGAGTGGCAGGGATTAGGTTGATTGCCGGAGGCTGTTTCGGTGGTGTCGGCGGCGGTCGAGGGTTGCGAAGCGGAGAATCGGCCTCGTCTGAGGACATCTGCTGAGGTGGCGTCACAGGCCCCCCGTTGGGACATGTGGTGCGGATTAGGGGCACATCTAAGATTTGTTCCGTTTCGGTCCCTCTCACTGTCGAGTCCGCTGTTTCCAGAGACTTTGCAAGATGGTCCACGACGAGAAGCGACGAGTTCTGGTGCGGATACATGTGAACCGCCATGGCCTCGGAAACCTCTGGAGCCGTCTCAAAGGAGGCAATAGAGAAGGGCGTGTTCCTAGATGAGTACTTTTTGGCGGAAAGGGCATCGTCATGTCGACCCAGGTTGAGCAGGTCTTGACTTTCGTATTTCTCGAAGCGAATCAAGGTGGGAGAAGGCATATCCATCTCTGGCAGGAAAATAAGCTTGGGCGGCGAGGTGTCTGCAGATGTCCGGTCTCTGGGCCGCTGTTGGTAAGTTTCCGGAGCCCTGACACTTTCTGCCACATCGCCGAGAGTCGTAGAGGCCGATATCGATGAGCACAGTGCCGGTGTATGGAGCGGGCCATCATCTTTTCGCTGATCCGAAAGACCTGCTCTCGGATCGCCTGTTCGGCCCCGCCCCGACTGCTTGTCGTGTTCACGCGATCCGCCCGAGGAATCAGAGCCGCAACTCGTCGTTTTTCGCGACGGTCGACTCGAAGTAGATCGGAGAGAGGGTTCCCGTTTTGGTTTAGGTTGGCCCGAGGATCGTCGATCAGGAACAACCACAACAGGAATGCCGCCGTCCTCCCATACTTGGCGCCGTGCTCGCCCACTGGCTACAAAGGATGTGCCTGGACTGTGACCAGTGGATCGTTGGTCGATTTGGCGCTCGGGGAAGTCGGCGACCAAAGCGTGGGTCATTCTAGTCGTACTTTCCATTTCGTCGGCCGAAGCGTGCCTCGCAATGTCGGGCTCTCGCAGCCTTCCTCGTTTTTGCACGTGTCGAAGGGTTTGTTGTCGCTGCGGCGGCAGGTCTATCAATATGGCGCCGACAACTGCGGAGAGGCTGGGCCTCACAGAGTGTCCCGAGATGTGTCTCGGCTCTGCGTGAAATGAAGTGGCCATGCTGGATGAGGCTTCTGTCTCGTGGCCTCGGCGTGTAGTCGGATTCGGTGATGACTCTAAATCGTAGTAGCCTTTGTGCTCGACTTGGGTAGGTGAAGAAACATCTGCGTCAGAGTTTGTGACTGGTCCCCTCGCACGAGAGACAAGCGTGTCTCCTTGTGAACACTGGATCTGATTCAATGCCAAGTCTAAGAGATCGCGAGGCTGGGTGGTCTGGCAGCCTCGAGGGTCGAGAGGGCGAGCTGCGGCGCGGTGCGAGAGGGCGATAGAAGGGGATGATCGGCGCAGGGCAGATTTGCTGCTGTCGTCATCGGACAACGAGGGCGCCTCTCTGGCAGTCATGAAAGACTCAGTCAACGATTCTGTAGCTGTGACTTTGTATGAGCCGCGTTCCGAGGCAGACGAGCGTAGGGCTCGCGAACGGGTGACTGGGCCAGGAGGGGTGACATCGGGCGTCGGCAGGCTTCGCTGATCGGGCGGTGTCGCGACAGGTCGTCTCCCGACATACGTGGTCGGCAAGCTGCCGTGTGCAGATGGACAAAATGGCAAAACAGAAGTGCTTTCGGAAGAGTTTCTAGAATGGTTCGGGGGGGTGGGTGGCGGGTCTGGACCAGGCCCCATTCTTCGCGGCTCGTGCTTGAGGACATGAGGGCTCGAGGGTTGCGAGTCGACAGGTTCGAGAACAGGGCGGAAATCAAGTGTCGACGAGCCACAGAGGGCATCATCGAGCTTGCGGTCGTTTCGGGGCCGAGGCAGAACCTTGTGTCTCCGCAACTGTGGATGAGCCTGGAACGTGGCCGGCTGTTGGAAAGCAGTAGCCGTCATGATGGGCATCGACCGCGTCAAGGCCAGCCGAGGGCATGCTCAGATGGTGTACAAGGTAGAGCTTGTGGCAGACGGTTGAAGATTGGTGAAAGAATCGTTTGCTTGCCCCAACAGGACCGATAGGAGCCTGAAGACGCCATGCAACTCAGATGCAGTCGAGGCGTCGCCAAGCAGCCGATCGGTGAGCGTTGGCAGCGCGGAAGGGAGCCGAAGCAAATTAATCGAGCTGCCTCTGAGACATGATGGCAGTTCTTTGCGGTCTGATATCGACGACGGGCGGAACGACGAGGGCAACAGCGACGAAGCTTGAGACGAGCGAGTCTCGGGTCAGACGACAGGCGGTGAAGCCGGACGTTTCTTGCCGTTGACGCAGACGTTCTAACCGGAAAGTTAGCTTAGAGGCGGGAGAGAGATTTTTTTTCTCTCTGCAGCAGGAAAAAAAGGCGAGAGCACACGTTGCGGAGCTTCGTCATTGACACAGTGCGGAGGGGGCGGATTCCTACACGGTACGGCGCTGATAGGTAGGTAGTGCGTTTCTTTGTCAGTAGTCGCGGTCAGCGTGCGCTAGCGCCTGAAATGGTTGCATTGAAGAGTCCAGATAGCAAAAACGGCCGAATCAGATGAGTATCTACCTACATATCCGCACAACAAACTCACAGTGCAGTACAACACGCAGCTCTGCTTGACTCAGCAGGCCAACTAGCACTGGGACTGACTGATTGGCTGCAACGCGCGCCTTGCAGACAGCAGCACGACATGCATCCAGCATCTATTTCAACACCAACAAACTTGGAGTGGCTGACTGGCTGAAGACGGCTTACAAGGCAGGAGGGTAAAAGCCCCTTGCAGAAAGAGTTTGGTATCACCGCGTCGCCGGCTTCCCCCCTTTCGTACTCCGGACATGAAGTGTTTTACCGGCTGTATTCACCTCAACACTCTCTTCTTCTGCTTGTTCTTTCTTTTCCCTCTTCTTCGCCTCCACCCTCTCTCTTCCGTTTCTTTTCCAGAAGCGATCGAGACATTAGTGTCTCAGCTCCACGTCGGCGTCTACGTCATGGCGTCACTGTTGGTGAGAGGGGGAATGCAGGGGCCTACATTGCGCTTCCTTTCTCAGCCCCCCTTTCCCGGGGCAACTCTCCGGCTTTGATAGACGAGACTTGTGGCATGTTTTCGCGTGTCGGCGAAGAGGCTTGAGAAACTCCTCCCGTCACAGGACTCTCGATTCCCCCATAACGGCAGTTGAAGTCGTGTGAGACAGGGCCGGCACGTAGTGGCAAAAAAAGCAAGCAACTTCCCAGGCTCAGCTGTAGTCGAAAGCTTACGAAGATTGGTCCCAAGAGAACTGATGCACGCCTTTTGTTCTCTGAGCGCCTTCATTGCAAACGTGGCATTCTCTTTCCGGTCCTTTTCTCTCTTTTGCATGTCCTCTTCCGGTTATCGAGACTTCGGCGTGCATTATTTACGTCGCCCCTTCGTGAATAAGCTGGCTCTGAGAATTGACGCTCAGTACATATTAGCCGCGTGATGGCACATTTTCTTATTATCAAAGGGGAAAAGGTACTCGCCACGTTAACCTACACAATTCCTCTCTTGCTAGCCTTGATGCTCTTTCGCAACATCGCCACACATTGAGATGAGTGTCGATTTCGAAACCGAGACTCACGTCCCTACCAAATCCAATCTTTACCATGTTGATGCGACCTTGGCAATGATTCGTTTCTGCCAATGAAGATGCAGTCTAAGTCTCCTTGCCTCTCTGTCTATAGTCTTCTAAAGAGGCTCGTAACTCGGCGATTGTCTCGAGCATCATTAAAATTCATTGTCGACGAAAGAATCGACACTCGTGACCAAGTCCTGGTCAAATCACTGAGGAAGGATAGTCGCAGCAAGACTTACGTCCCAAGAAAGTCAAGTCGATATGATGGATCAACCGCGGGGACTACCTCGACATACATACTCAGCCACAAGGTAGTGACAGGCAAAGACTTTGTAATCAGCTTCACGGTGAGGGACCACCCCACCGGACCCGAAACTCCTCGGCGGCTGGACAAGAGACAGAGACAGAAGCGAACCATGGTGGAATCAGGGGTCGATCAGCCATGGCTGGCCCGAATGGAAAGAAGCCGGTGTTTCGCATGATCAAAGAGCACAACAGAAAAGAACGCCGCAGACAGATGAAGAAGGAGGAATAAGCCGCAAGGACCGAAGAAATCGCGTAATGTACTGGCTGCGGCCCTGAATAACGAGCAAGTCGGGGTCGGAGTCTGTAGGCGAAGCGTCGGCGGACGCCACACCGATATAGCTTCCCCATCGGGCTCACCGTCTTTCAGAACGCCGTTTTATGATCGTCCACTCTACGTCGGCCTCGTTGCCGAGACGATTCACCATGTAGGTCAAGCTCCGACTGAGAAGCTTGACGCCATCGAAATCAAGCTCACAGCAGGGCGGCTCCGCAAGCACTTGGTCTGGGGCCGCGCCTCGTTTGTGTTTCCGGCCCCTGCGGCCGCTTCCAGTGTTGTTGGTTCCAGCTGACGCGGTCCCCCCTTCCCCCCCTCCTTCCTTCTCCGGCTCTCACCGGAAATAAGAAAAAAAGGAGAAAGAAGCGAGGAGGAGAAGGATTTCGGACCTGAGCTGGACAGAGTCCGTTCTGTGGTGGCAAGGCAGCGCTGAGAGAGACACGAGTGAGAGACGTTTGGGTTGGTTTCACTGACGTCGGCTGTCTCGCCCGTAGCTCTGCTGCAGAACTGCTGCTGTAAGTATGTGTGTGTGTGTGTGTGTGACGAAGATGATACGAGGGCTGGCTGTTGATCTTTTACTCTCTTTTCCCACGCTTTCAATTTCGCCTCTGTCTCGCGCCAGCAGAACCAATGGGCCAAGGCCAAGACACACAACAAGATGGACGGGGGGACCCCAGACAGCTTCAAAGATAGAGGACACAACATTGCGCCGCACTTCGCTTAACCACCTCCCTTGTTGGAACCCGGAGGCGACCTCAGACGTCCGGACCTGACTATTCGGGCCAATGGTGGTCAGTCCCCCGCCTGTCTCAAGCGAATAACGTGGCTGGCCGTGATACTTTGTTGGAGACTTGTCCACGGGACTTTTTCCCTCTTGCCCGAAGCGGCCTAAGGCCGCCGCATGATGCCATCATAGCCTCACATATAGCACCCAACCCAACAGTTCTGGACTCTTCCCAACTGGCTACTACGGCTGTATCACACAACATTCACGTCTTGGGACAACGAGGTTTGTTTTTTTTCCCTACAGAAAAACAAATATATTGTACGCCACAGCTCTGCGAATGGGGCGCATTTGTAGGTAATGGGCTGGCCGCTGACGTATTGCTTCTAGACAGGAGTAGGATTCAGGCGCGGAATTTCGTCGAGGCTTCTGGGTCTCGCAGCCACGCCCCCATGGACCAAGAGGATATAAGTCGGTAAGCTATATATAGCGATGCAACCAGTTGGAATTCACCCCTCCTTTTTATTTCTCACACCTTGTCCTGGCCTCTGGTTAAGACATCGGACGTGATCAACGTTGAACTCACTCACACCTGACTCGGGCCCCTCACGTTGCAGAAGCGAAAGCGGATCGAATCAACGGATACGTTGCGTCTTTTGCCTATACTTTTGGCTTCCCACTTAACCCCCCCCCCCCCCCCCTCCCTGCTCCTCGTCCGAGGCGTCGAGGCCGGGTGAGGCAAAAGAAAGAAAGTAAGGGGGCTTCCATTCCCTACCGACACATATAAAAGGTAAGAGGGAGCGGGATCGGAGGAGCGACAGGCGACAGAAGGGGACAGAGTACAAAAGCGCACAAGCAACTCAGCATGAAGCCGTTGGCTGTCGTCGTCGCCACCGCCGCGGGCTCCGTCAGCGCCACGGGCATCGCCGACGCCACGACCATGAACTGCGCAAAGCCCAATGCCAACTACTGCATCTCCAACGACGTCATTCTGCGCTGCAATGGCCAGGCCCTCGGCTCCCCTACTCGCTGTCACGATGACTTTGCTGCTTATCCGGCTGAAGCCGGCGCCGTGACCTGTATGCAGAGCGCTCAGGACGCGGGCGATGCCGTCTGTCATAGGAACGTGAGTTGCGACCCGGTCTACTGGGAAAGCGGAAGAGCAGGTCGGCGATTAAGGATGCGAGAAACGCAGAGGGAGCTCAACCAACGGAGGCATCGAAGCGAGGCATCGAATACCTAGCTAACGGCTCCCGTCTAGTGTGTTGTCCATGCGGATGAGCCTTATGTGCTGCCCGCATCGCAGTGCAGGCCCAGCATGACGCCCACGCCCGGCACCTTTGCCGAGTCGAGCGTCATGAGCATCCCCGAAGGCAC
>LAZP02000365.1:0-21198 GCA_001272575.2 Ophiocordyceps unilateralis | reverse complement strand
GTATAGTACAGTCGAGCATTTCTGTCGAGCCATGCACTCTTTCCCCTCATATTGTAGACAAGCCGCAAGTGTCTGTGAATAACCTTTTTGCTCTCTCTGTCTCTCTTTCCCCTTCCCCTTCCCCTTTACCTCCCAGACTTTTCCCAACCAGCACCCACACAACTCCAAATTCCTCGCTGAGCATGCAAAAAAAAAAAAAAAAAGCGCCGGCTCCAGGTGTGGCCCCGAAAAGAAAGCCCTGATCGCCCGTCATGCAAGCCATTGCTCCTCGTCTCGCTTGAGCCCCCTCATGACCAGTCCTTCATCCTCATCATCCGATCCGTCTTCGCCGTCATCGTGAATCTTGAGCTGCTCGACCGACGCCGCCGTCGCGTGCACCTTGTCGTCGTGGTCGTCCTCATCCAGCATCCACGTCAAGCCGTTGGCTTCCTCCTCCAGCGGAAACATCTCCCTCGCGTATTCCTCCAGTCCCCGGGGTCCCTCCCAAAGCTCCAACGCCTCGGCGGGGCAGCTGGCCTCGAGCTTGGCGTCTCCAAAGTACGGCGGCTGCTTCCGCGCATCCGGCTCGTCGGCCCTGAACAGCTTGGCCAGCGCCTCGAGCTGTTCTCGGTACCCCGTCGGAATCCTCACTTTAATCTCTATTGGACCCCTCGCGTAATACACGGGCCGACCGACGCCGCGCGAAAAGAGCTGACAGGCCTCTTTGGGCGTCAGGTACTCATAGGCAAGGGCGACGCGTTCGCCCTTCCACTTGCCGACACCGTCCTTGAAGATTTGTAGGATGGCGGGGCCAACGTCGTGCTCGGCATCGAGCCAAGGGAGCTTGGCGTCCTCGTGGAAGGGCGCTTGCCATAGAAAGGACCCGTCGGGCTGGAGCTCCATGCAGAAAAGGGGGTAGAGCAGCGAGGTAAAGTTGTTGTTGTAGATGCCCGTGTAGACAAAGGTGGCAGGCATGTCGAGACTGCGAACATGATCCTCGACCTTGTGCTTGGCGGCCCAGAGCGGCAGCGACGGCCAGTCTTTATCGTAGGCAGCGTGGTCCGGCATGGACGAGTAGACGTAGTGCTGTACGCCGGCGGCCTTGGCGGCGTCGGCGAGGGCCATGCCTATCTGCAGCTCGTCGCCGTAAAAGGTGGTGTTGATGAAGGCGAGCTGGGCGCCGCGGAACAGGTTGGAGATGAGGTCATGGTTGACGCCGATGCCAGACAGGGGCCCGTTTTGAGTCACGTCCTTGTTGGCTTCGGTGGGCTCGTGTCGGGTATAGAGCTCGCCGACGAGAACGGTGACATTTGCGTTGGTCGAGACTTCGGTGGCGACGACGCCCTCGAGGTTGCGAAGCTGGGCGCGAACGCGGTAGCCGACGGCGGTGGCGACTCGGATGAGGGAGGCAGCCTGACGACCGCTAGCATTGATGACGGCGATGGTCTTGTTGGGGGCCGACATGAGCCTCTTGGGAGGCCGAAAGGTCAAAGAGTTGTTGCGCGAGCCGGCGAGAGGCGACGACTCGGAGTAGGAGGAGCGCGAGTGCTTGTGCTGCTTGCGATAGCCGTTGGTCTGGTCGTCGACGATGCGGATCGGGGCGCTCCCCGTAACGGAGCCGGAGATCTGGGCCGGCATGACGAGTCTCGGGTACGACGAGACTCTACGTCACAGCCGTGGCGAGAGGTTGGGCACGAGATTCGGGTGTCGAGACAACGGGGCGCCTCGTCGCGGCCCATGAAACCAGGAGAAGCGAGGGATCAAATGATGCGGGAGACACAAAGAGAAGTAGAGGAGAAGAGAGGGACAGAGAGGGGAGCTTAGAGAGACCAAAGACGGCAGGCCGAGACGGGAGAGAGAAGCGGCCAGCCAATGCTAGAAGCACGGCGTGGGCGCACAACAGAAGCGCCGGTGGGGGGGGGGGAGGGAGGGGGGCTGATGCTTGGCGTGGCCGAAGGAGCAAAGAGGTCGAAGGAGTCGATGTTGAGAAAAGACGTAACGAAGTCGTTCAAGGCCGGAGACGGGACAATGGGCGGCGGAGGCGGAGGCGGCTCCGGCGTGGTTGCGGCGCGGCAACGGGACCGGGATGGCGGGGTCTCCGTGACGGATGTCGGGCGAGCAGGCGACAGGCAGGTCGAGAGCCGAGAGAACCAAAAAAGGCAAGAAACGAGGCGAGATTCGGACTGGCTCTAGAGAGAACGCTCGGGGAGGGGGAAGAAAAAAGAGAGAGAGGGAAAGACAGAGAGCGGAGGAGCGGAGAGCGGAGGAGGGGCGTGGCTGGAGATTAAGTAAGGCGACAAGAGAGAGGGAGAGAGAGAGAGAGAGGCGAGATGGTTCGAGCGACGAGACGAGGCGAAATCGTCGCAGATAGCTGATAGTGGCAGCAATGCCTAGGTACTCCTACAGCAGGTACCTACCTAGCTGATAGCGGGGACGCCGGCAACTGCAGCAGGCAGCCTTCGGGGAGGAGGAACCTGTCTTGGTGCCTGGGCAGGTTACTCCGGGTCCCGCGGGGCCGGGGGGAGAAGTATGGGGAGGGTAGCACGCGGGTATTGCGGAAGACAGTATTAGAAGAGCTGAGGTAGGGAGTACAAAGGCACTGGTGCACCACTGGACAAATAAAAAAGTAGCCGTCACTTGATTTGCTAGCGGGAGCTCTTATCAGAGACGTCGTCGTCCGATCCTGCAGGGCCCTCACTACTGCGCGGTACTCGTCCTGCTGTCTCGGATACCCTGGAGCTGTTGCCGGCGCCGTGGCTCCCCACCCCGCCCCACAGACGGCTTCTATGCGAAATCTGTATCTCGAACTTTGCGCTCGGGTAGCTGTAACGGAGACGGCAGCCAAGCCAGCTATGTTTCATCATGTACAGAGTACTTTCTTCTGGTCGTCCGTCCCGTCCTGCGGGCGATCGTCGACCCAGACCGCCACGACGCATCACGAGGCCATTTGCCGGAGGCTTTCGGTCCGCCCAAGTCTTGCCGTCTCTCTCACCTCTGTCTCTGTTCAGTGACCATTTCTTGTTGATTGCGTGACTGAGTTCGCCGCTCTCGCTCTCCATCGTACATCGCATCACAGCTCGTCTTTACCACATCGTCGCAGGCCCGCGCCGTACGATTCATCGCAAAAGCTCCCCGTGTCACGCGCCCACTCTGGTCACCCTGCAGGCGGCCGACCCTCCACGGACGGTTAGGTTACTGACGGCCGCTCCCGTACCCGGGACGCCGTCACGCTCGTCGTGTTCCTTTTTGCTTTCTTTGTCTGTCCCCTGATGCTCGCTACGTCATGGCCTCCTCTGGTCTTGATGCTAGCAGTGCCCTACAGCAGCATCCATCATCGTCGTCGCCGTCGTCATCCTTCGACGATGCCCGAACCCGACAACCTCTTCGTGCCATGGTCCCGACCTCGTCCACAAGACGCCCCCCCCCCCTCCCCCCCCCCTCGTGCCCACTGTCGTCGGTTCCCCCTCCCCCCTCCCCCGAAGAAAAAAAAACTTTGACCAAAAGCTAGGTAGAAGGTGGTGATTGGCACCGCCCACCTCACGATGCCCACGACACGTCGTCAAGATTAGGTAAAAGTTTTGGGCCCGCTCGCCATTCAGCGGAAGCCATTTCTCATTCCCCTTAGCAATCGCCTCTGGGGGCCGCGGCGTCCTACATGGTCACCGGACCCTTCGTGATTTCGCCGCGGCCAGTCGTTTTGCCGCGCCTGCTGCGTCCAGCCCGTCATGCACCGGTAGTGGACGAGACGCAGATTGCTTCGATGCCATCATGGCCGTCCATCTACTGGCACTGTGACCGTTGATGCGACGTCTAACCTTGTCGGTCCAGCCCACAACGCTGGCCGGACGTCATTGAGCCGACGGTCCGAGGACAGGAACTGTCTCCATCCCGATGCAACCATGGACCGAACCCGTTGTACGCCTTATCAGCCTTGGCACAAGCGAGATGAGGTCGAGAGGATCAAGTGGCATCGTCACCGGCCTCACCGACTTCTTCTCTGTCAAGGCTGAATGGCTGTGTTTCGGCTGCGGCCCGAGACCAAGGTCTTATGGCCCGGGTAGGCTTGACCTCATCGCCAAACCGGGGGCGAACCCTTGCAGGAGCCGAGATCGGAGGACCCGTTCTGGCCGCCGTCGACGTCCCGTGACGTGGCCGGGCCTGCGGGCTGATGTGGGGGCCGGCGCCGGGGTCACGATGCCGTCACGCCGTGCCCTGGCAGCCACCATCCATTGTCGTTGACAGCTTCCGACCCATGCGACCTCTTCAACAGACGCCGTCTCTATCGCCGTCGCAAATCCGGCTGCTGTTGGTGATGAGGTGCAGCATCATCCCCCTGCGTCACTCCTCCAGCGCCCCGGCGCTCCGCAGCGACGATATCTCGACGATCCCGGTCTCGTGTATCAGATACGGCATGCGACTTTCATTCGCCAAGTCGTGGAGAAGCGCCCATTCTGGCCCAAATCCCTCGTCTCGTTGCTGCTTCATGTCCGGACGGGTTCTGCAGCCGGCCGATAAGCTGTCGACCGTCAAGCTGGATCCCCAAGGCTTGGAGGGCATGCAGCACAGCCCGGGCATCCGGTGGAGGGCGGCACCCTGTCAGGTGTCAGACAGTCGCAGACCCTTCCGCAGCATTCTCGTCTGTCCGCTCGTCCGCGTCTGCGCGCCCCGGGGCCATGTCGTGGGGTGACGTGTGCTTGCTATCAGCTCCGTGCATGAGTGAGCAGGGTGATTGACTCCGTTGTCTGCAACGTCGTGATAGGCACATGTATAAGCAACATCCCATCGTCAGCCGTCAGCAAATCTCCATCCCTGTTCGCATGGCCCTTACAAAGCGCTCAGTAAAGAGCGTCGCGTGTTTCTGACATGATTATCAAGATTCTCGTCCGTCACCCTACTCCAAACGCCATCCATCTTGCCCATGGCATACGCCGTCGCAAGAGGACAACACCGAAGCATGAGCCGCAAGGAGCGGTGCCCAAGGGAGTCGTCGTACACTCTTATGACTCGGGCGCGCCCGGCAGCCTCTCCACGACAAACTTTGCACGGGCGACGCTCATGAGTGGGACGCCAGGGATTTTGCGCAGACGCTGCTTGAGGGCCTTGTCGTTGGTGCCGACAATGTAAATGCGATTCTTGGTAACCCTGTCGACGAGGCAGTCATCCGCGTAGACGCCCTTGTGGTCGCACTCGAGGCGCTGCCATCTCTCGTCACGGGCTACGCGCAGCGCAAGTCGATACTTGGGGCCCAGCTTCTCGAGCTCGGCCATGACGCACGAGGTGATGATGGGGTTGCACTTGGCGTAAAGACAGTCCATCATAGACTCGAGCAGCGACAGCTTCCGCTGGACGCTGTGGCTGAGAAAGTTGGTGTCGACGAGAACGTTGTAGGGCGGTACCAGCGCCGTGTTGTGCTGGAAGAAGAGGTTGCTCGGCATCTGCGGCACCGTCCGGACTAGCTCACCGTCGGCGGTTTTCTTGGTCTTGGCCGCGTCCTTGACCTGCTGTTCGGCCTTTTCCTTGTTGGCCTTGAGTCTGGCATCGCGCTTGCCGAGGAGCCGCTTGACCTGCGAGCTGGTCAGTAACCGGGGCATTCGCCTTTGATGGACATGTATATGTGTATGGGTGTGTATGTCCCGCCCACCATCGGTTGTTTATCTCACCTGCCCGAATTTCCTGGTTTTCTTCGCAACACCCATGATGCCAGAGTTTGTATGCCGGTAATCACCGGCGGCCGTCCGGTTCACGACGGATGACGAGCAACGGACTGTGATGTTTTCAGTCTGGATGTGGTTGGCGACGATGGCGTCAAGAGAAAACCCCATAAAAAAAAAAAAAAAAAAAAAAAAGGTGAACCGACTTTGCGGCGATAAGCATGAGCGGTGGGGCGATAACACGCGTCTGTGATAAGCGTCACGTGCTGTTCGCGTCAGAGACTCCATGACCGGGGGGGGGCGGCTCTCACGAGACGCGTCTCCCGCGTTAAGTGAAGCTGCTGGCCAACGACTGCGAAAATGCCCGCCAAAAAGGCCGTCGAGGAGACGGGCGAGTCGTCCTCGGCCGCCACCAAGGCCGCACTCGCCGCGCCCTCCAGTGGATCGGCCGGCTACGAGCTGCCATGGTGAGTCCACGGCGCCGTCGACTCCATCCATGTAGGGCTAACACAGCGGGCGACAGGGTGGAAAAGTATCGTCCGCTGTTCCTGGACGATGTTGTCGGCAATACGGAGACGATTGAGCGCCTCAAAATTATCGCTAGGGAAGGCAACATGCCGCATGTCATTATATCGGGCATGCCGGGAATCGGCAAGACGACCAGCGTGCTGTGCCTGGCGCGCCAGATGCTGGGCGAATCGTACAAAGAGGCCGTGCTAGAGCTCAATGCCAGCGATGAACGCGGTACGGCCTCCGTTCCTGCAGTTCTTGCTCGATTTTCTTCTCTCTCTAACACCGCGCTCAGGCATCGATGTCGTTCGCAACCGTATCAAGGGCTTCGCACAAAAAAAGGTGACTTTGCCGCCTGGCAGGCATAAGCTGGTGATACTCGACGAGGCCGACAGCATGACATCCGGCGCGCAGCAGGCGCTTCGGCGGACCATGGAGATATACTCCAACACGACAAGGTTCGCTTTTGCCTGCAACCAGTCCAATAAGATCATCGAGCCGCTCCAATCCCGCTGCGCCATCCTCCGCTACGCCAAGCTCACCGACGCCCAAGTCGTCAAGCGACTGATGCAAATCATCGAGGCGGAGAAGGTCGAGTACAGCGATGACGGACTGGCGGCACTCGTCTTCAGCGCAGAGGGCGATATGCGGCAAGCCATCAACAACCTGCAGTCCACCTACGCCGGCTTCGGCTTCGTGTCGGGCGACAACGTCTTCAAGGTGGTCGACTCGCCGCATCCCATCAAGGTTCAGGCCATGCTCAAGGCATGCTACGAGACCAAAGTCGACTCAGCCCTCGACGTCTTGCGGGAGCTATGGGGCCTGGGCTACTCGAGCCACGACATCATCAGCACCATGTTCAAGGTTACCAAGACGATGCCGACGCTGAGCGAGCACACCAAGCTCGAATTTATCAAGGAGATTGGCTTCACGCATATGAAGATCCTCGAGGGCGTCCAGACGCTGCTGCAGCTAAGCGGGTGCGTGGCGCGCCTCTGCAAAATCAACATGGATCCAAAGCGGTTCGTCACGCCGTCAAAATAAGGCCGTCACTCGATAATGGGGCGTCGGCGTTGGGCCAGGAAAATTTCTCTCTCTCTTTCTCATCCAAGCAGAAGCCAATGCAGTACTCGATGGACGGACCACCCAAGGCGTCACTTGTCGTTCTTCTCGGCATGCTCCTCTTGATAGCGGTCCCACCTCGACTGTTCCCTGAGCCAGCGGCGCCGCAGCCTCACTTGATTCTCGTACTGCCTCAATCGCGAGTCTGCCTCGATCATGCCCCCGAAGACGATGCCCGACATGTGCAGGTATCTGCCGAGAATAAGCGGCGGCCGCTTTGTCGTAGTCGGCTTCTCACACTTTGAACTGGATCGTGGTGGCGCGGTATATCGGCGACCAGACGTAGGCGACGGCCCCGAGGACGGCAGCGCCGGCGGCCCATTTGGTGGCTCCGATGGCGGCGCCTTTTGCCGCTTCCCAGGCGGCTTCGTCGGCTTCTTCGCTCTGTGCGCCGTCGTGGGACCGCATCTTGGAGGAGATGGTGGCTGAGGATAGGGCTGGGGAGGAATTGGGTTGACGAGTGGAGATGGAGGTGTGCAGGGTAGGCTGTTGGATTGAGACGAGCGGTAACTCGACCCATATCATCTGCTTCCGGTTATACCTACGCTTCATCAGTGACGAACTCCCTCGTCATATTTTCCGCTGGTAATAATCTTGCACAAGTGCTCTAGCAGTGATTAAATACTTGTTATTAGTACGTGCCAAAAACACTCCACGAGCTCACTTCGTCCAGACGACGCCATCGTACACAGAGAGACCACGAGCCCAGCCCGTCACTCTAGCCTGGAATTAAATACGCTGAAGATGAGCCGGCATGCTAGACATGTCGCGATCATGCGCCTCGAATATAGCAAGGACGTCTCGCCACAGCCATGGTTTTGTTTTCCCGGCTTTGCCTCCTCGGTGAAGGAAGATGCCAACGGCCCAAAAGCATGACGACATTGAATTGTTAATAATGTCAGCTTCATCGTAGTTCGAACCAGGATAATATCTCGGAGACGTCGGAATAGTAAAGGCTCGTTGGAACCACGGTGTCCCTGAGATAGGATGCATTCCGCCATCTCCACCATCGTTTCCAATAGCATCTACAATACACGACTTATGATTTGAGTAGCGATCTAGTGCAAAGGGCACTCCAAGTGCTTGGATTCCCGATTCACAGGATCTCCTAGCAAAAGACGAAGTCCGAGAAAAACGGCAACTCCAAGGGGACTGGAGAACGAGCCGGGCAACCCTAATTTTTTTTTAATATTCCCCCGCCCGACGTCATCACTAATGCAGCGCCGGCGGAGTTTCTCAATCACACTCAGCGGAAGGATGCTCAAAAAGACGCTCCATCTTTGCCCCGTCGTCTTCTCGGCCCGAAACCATGTTCTAGTAAGCGAAGCATCTCCAATGAGCTCTTCCGATTCCATAGGAAACATGACTTGAAATGAAAAGAGTACCCATTCTCTATAACTATCCGGGACACTTCTGCAAGAAGACGGTCTCGAAAATTCAACTTGACCACGAATTTGTAAATCGTCTGATGCATCAGCTCGATCCTTAAGGTTCGTCTGTCGCGGCCCAGTGATACGAGACCTCCGCTCTAGCGCAAAATGTCTCGCTTGGCTCGAGAATCGAGGTCGATTGAGTCCTGAGGCTCATATAGAGGTTCTTCACATACTCTACAGAGTAAACGTTATCCTTGACATGGTTGAGAGGGGTCATACCCCGGAAGTGGTAGTCAAGTACCAACACGTGCGTCTCATTTGCAAGAGTCACAGTAATCCGCCATTCACTCTGGTCGGTTATTGCGTTCGTAAGTAAGGGGGGGACGACCGTGAACATAAGCGTTGCAGCTCTTGTCGGCGGATACTCCCATGGAATTAGAGTTGTGGCTAGAGAGTGGATGGCGATGGAGCTTGTCTAGGCCGCTGTCTGGGGCGCTGGCCAGTAACGTTGCTAATTCATTGTAAGTCGTGACAGAATTCGGGATCCGCAATAGCCGAAATACTATCCGCGACCACCTCGAAGCATTCGAAGCTATTGTCGTGACGAACAAAAAGTAGACAGATTGCTGACAGAGGAGAAGTCATCTTCGCGTTTGCTAGACGGGCGCTGACCTGGTGAGGCTGAAGTGAGCTGTCTACGGCGTTTCCTCATCCCGTCCACACCCCTCTGCGAACACGTGACCTCCCACTAAATTGCTGTTTGCTCAGTCAGCAAATTCCTTTCCCCCTTTGCCCTTCCGGGACCGAAAACTTTGCCTTCAAACATGACACGATGGCCTCAATATGACACAATAGCTTTAGCCATGACCGCGTCCGACCTGTCACCTGGTGCCGATTCTCCTGGCGTCTTCGTCTCGACGTATCGCGCATCTGGCTCTTGAGTCCTGTGCTTTTGGATCGCATCAACTGTCTGCGTCTGCCCCTCTCGAAACAATGCCAGACCAGTGGGTTGAAGCCTTTTGGCGGCTGCCGCCAGTTTCTAGGCAAGTTCGTCCTCTTTCTTGCGGAGTTCTTCGGCTGACCTTTTTTTCTCCGCTTCAGGACCATGGCGGTGGCCGTGCTCCTCACGTCGGTCGGCGTCTATACCCACCTCATCCCCGGGTACTGGCTCGTCTTTCACCCGGAATTTCTGTGGCGGTTTCCACCCCAGATATGGCGCTTCTTTACCCCTTTTCTCCTCACTGGGCCCGAGTTGAGCATGCTTTTCGACACGTACTTTGTGTACTCTTACCTCAGCCAGCTCGAGGCCGGCAACCCGCGCTTTTCCCGCAAGGAGGATCTGCTGTGGTATTTGACCTTCGTCGGCGGCACCATCATGGTAAGCTGCCGCCATCCCTGTTACCTGTTCTTTTTTTTTTCCCGTGCAATCCGTACTCGCACCTCTTATATCTGCCCGGGTAGTGTCGTGCTCCACTGCTATCACGGTTCCTGGAACTGAGGAAGATCAACCCTGTGCTTCGGGCTGGCCCATCATTCGCAATCCGGGCTAGCTTGCAGTACAGGACGGTGGGATGTCTTATGGATGGCTCGTGTGGTTCCCTATTCACTCGAGTGGTTTTATAGCTCCCTACATTCCCAGCCCTCCGACGTGGACACACGTTTCCCACGCTACGAGGCATAAGAGGCTGACAACGCCATAGTTATTGAACTACCTATCAGGTCTCGGGTTTACCACCTTTCTACAGGCGCTTAACCTAGCCATGTGCTACACCGTGACCCAGGAACAGCGCGGCATGAAGGCGAGCCTCATGTTCGTCACCATTCCCGCTCCCCTGACGCCTTTCGCCATGGTCGCCTTCAACCTTTTGTTTCCAAACGGTGTCCGGAACATGCTCCTGCAGCTGCTGGGCTTGATTGCCGGGCACATGTTTGACTATTTGACTCGCATATGGCCCGAGTTTGGTGGTGGCAGAAACTTGATAATGACTCCTACCTTTTTCTCCGCAGCGGTGCGGTCCCTGGGGAACATGTCGACAGCGGCGGCACCGAGAGGTGGCTCAAGAGGCCCTCTACCAGACTCTTGGAGGACTCGGGGGCCCGGGCAACGGTTGGGATGACGCACTGGCTGGACTTTATCTTTATATGCTTCTGCTACTAGCGATATTTGTCACGCCGCGTCACGACGCAGTCAGCGAGCGATGAACCTTGAATTCGCTTGCCGGATTGCAGCGACATTATACAATGGACTTGATGAGCCACAGAATCATTAAAAGGATTACCAACTCGATGGTGGCGGTGTCATAATGTCCTTGTCTTTCCGTAATCGCCCATACTGGAGTATTAACCGAGCTCCACAGGAATGGGACACATCGAGGATGGAAGAAAGAATTGGCATGGCAGGAGAGTTGAGCGTACAGTGGTGGTAAGGGGGCGGGGGCTGCTTCAGAAGGAGACGGGGAGGAAGACGATGAGCGCGCCGTGGTCAGGCTCTGAGCGGGCTCTCTCCTCTCCTCTTTGAAGAAGCGTCCTTGCTCTTGCCCTTCCTCTGGGAGAGAGTGCTGTCTCTCTCTGCCACCCAGCTTGTCTTGCCCGTAATCGTGTCTGCCTCTCTCCAGGGCTCACTCTGTCCCTCCCGCTCCCTGCAAGCCAACCTATTAGGTATATCCTCTCTGTGCCTCTCCTTCCGGCTCTCCCGCAACACACAGACTCTGTCCTGAACTTGACATATACACTCAACCCTCCACGCGGAAAGAACCGCCTTCCTGGACAGGGCGCCAATTGCCCACGGCCACTTGCAACCGCCCCCGGCTAATATTTGTTGTTGAGAAGGTTGCCGGACTGTAACTTCTCTCTTTACCCTGGATGTCATGGACACAAGGGAAGGGCCTGCCTGCCGCGGGGTGTCGGGGGACAAGACTTATATCTAGAGCGACATCCTCTCCTCTCCTCTCTCTGCACCGTGCTGCAAACACTTCGTCTTCTTAACCCATCTCCTGTCATCATCGTCCAGTTTGCACGTCTATTCTCTTACGGTAACCAGCTTTTTATCAACCATGAAGTTCTCCACCGCTTACAACTTGTCCCTCCTCGTCGCTGGCTCTCTCCCGCTTCTCGGCTGGGCGGGAAAGCCAGTGGAAGAGGCTCCCTCGTGGACGCTCAAGCAGATCTCGCGCACACTAACTTCCGACGACGAGGTTTGGCTGGGCTTCCTCATCACTAGCGAGGGCTACGACTCGCAGTGGTGCTACCAGTTGGTAAACGTCATTTCCCCCTCCAGCAAGGCCCAATGGGTCGACCAACCCTGCGTCGGGAGCGACTTTTCGACGTCGTGGGGATACAAGGATGAGAATGATGTTGGCATCCTGGTCGTTCGCCAGTATGTTTCCCTTGGCCAATGGCGGCTCATCTTGTTTGACGCGACTGACGTTTTGCGCAGCTTGGATACCTCGCGCGTCGCCTGGTTTGGGTGGAACGGTATCAACCAGTCGAATGCGCTCTCCGACGTCGGGCCCAATGCGACAAAGCTGTTGAGAGAGGGCGCGTCCAATGATGACGAGTCGACGGAAGAGGACTCCAAGGCCAAGGCACAGAAGGCCGACGCCGAGCCCAAGGCACAGAAGGCCGACGCCGAGCCCAACGACGCCGAGGTGAAGAGACAGAGGGCCGAAATCGAGCCCGACGACACGGTTGCAAAAGAAGGGGTGGCCTTTATCGCTTGAGAGACGAGACGGGCTTGGTGTTGATGCCAGCTCTGCAGCGGACAGACTGACACAGGCGGCAAAAGGAGGCCTGCTCCTTGGTTGTTTCATCGCCATCGTGTATCTTTAGTCCTTCTGCCTCCCCCATCCCTCAGAGAGAAGCTTTGGTGTGGCCGGAAAATATACAATTACCCGCGTGCTCAGTACCCGAACAGTGTGCTTTTGCCGCTCCGTAGAGGCACCTCGATGAAGCCGTCGTCGTGACGGGCCTGCTGTCTGGATCCCGGCCGCCACTCCGCGACGGCCACAGCGACTGGTCTGCCATGGCGGATTCGTCCATGGTGTCGGAAGGCCGGTTGTACGGTCTGCATGGGAAGGCCTTGATGCCGCCCGCCGGGTGTCTTCATCTCGGCCCTCGCCTGTGCTTGCTTACTCGGAATGGATAGTCTCGGTAGGGAGGCGAGCGGAAGGCCCAAGGTGCGGCTCCTCGGCCTCTCGGTCCTTGTGTGGACGACCGGAGTAGAGCCGGCTAGCCGAGCCGACTCTTCGGCGGCGGCGAGGTAAGCCTGGACGGCATACGAGTCCGGCCTGTTGGACCGCACCGGCACGGTCTGGGAGTTAGGCAACAGCGGCTCTGGAGGAGGCCTCGACCTGGGCCATCTCGTGGAAGGGATGTAAGCCGGGTGAGTGGGTATGGCGCTGTCGAGGTTGCGTGTGTAAGTGTCTCGATACGGGGCGTACATTTGTCGATTGACCATGTCGTAATCTTGGTAGTCGCCGGACGATCCGAAGAGCCGAGAATCGCCGCCGAGGCCTCGCCCTCGACACTCTCTGCGGGTTTTGCATGTGGAGTGGCCGGCATCGGTGGAGGCTTCGTCGTCGAGCTCATCCATAGCCTGCTCACGACGATAGTAGACGAGGAAGAGGAGAGCGGCGAGAGCAAAGATGAGAACTACTCCGACGACGATTCCGGCAATGGTGGCGGGGGGCAAACCACCATTGACATCCCGGCGGATTCGAGGACTCATGGTGGGCACGATATTATGGGCTGGTTGGCAATGCGAAAGACAAGGAGGCAGGGCATCATCCTCTTATGGGCGACGGGGAACGACATATTGACGTTGCACTGTCGTACAGGCACAGATGGGGGGGAATCAGCTCATTCACTCTCGGTCTGGACATGCGAAGTGATGATGGGGAGTTAATATCGAGTTGGTCGGATGGAGCGTATAAGAGACGGCTTGGCGCTGCGGGTCGGCAGGTTTAGACGCTGGGGCAACGGGCCAAGCCAATAGGACGATGGAGACGGCAGACGAGACGGGGGGGCCATTGATGGAGGAAGAGTCGAGGTAGATGCTGATGAGGAATCCGGAGCGGTTGGAGGGTTGCAGTGGGCAGCCGCCGTGGCTGGCGAAGCGGCGGATGGCGGTTAGCCGCAGGGTAGGTGAGCGTGTGTAGGGTAGGAAGCGGTGAAGCTGTATATAGGGTAGGGAGGTGGAGAGGATTTGGTCACCTGACCCGTCACGTGACTGAGGGTCACAAGAGAGGTCTTGTGGCTCCAGGGTAACTGGTCACCGTCTGCGACAGTGGTGGCGGCTAACAGCCCGCTGTGGTTGGCTGTTCCATCTCATCACCTCGCCGTCTTGTTCAAACAACTCCAACTTCGGTATAGGCCATTTCACTACTGCTAGTAAGGATTGCACCATAGTACGAAGCCTCACACAGCACCTAGCGCTAGCTGCCGAAGACAGAGCCTGGTTCCTGGATGTTAGCCAGCTATGGTCTATGGGGCGCACCGGCGCTGGCTGGCGCTCCATGGCCGCCTCACCCACCTCCTCCGCCCGCTCGGCCGCCCCTCCTTTGTGCCACGCCGCCGGCCCTCTTCCCGCTCGCTTCTTTTGTCTGGGCTGTTGAAGAGGAGCCGATAGATCGAAATCTCGAGCCATCATCATGCGCATCGGCTGCCTGCAGTTTGCGCCTCAGGTCGGCGACATTGACAACAACCTCAACCGGGCTGACGCTGTGCTGTCCCGCGCAAACGCCGACGACTTGATGCTTGACCTGCTGGTGCTGCCGGAGCTTGCCTTTACCGGTAATATACCTACCTACCTTGCAAGGTAGCACCGCTGACCCTGCCTTCAGGTTACAACTTCAAGTCGCTCAACGACATCTCCCCCTTTCTCGAGCCCTCCGGCTCCGGCATCACTTCGTTGTGGGCTCGCACCACGGCCCTCCGCTACGGATGCATCGTCGCCGTCGGCTACCCTGAAAAGGTCGATCTTTCCCCAAAGTGGCCCACCGGGCCCGAGTACTACAACTCGGCTATTGTTGTCAATGCCGATGGGGAGACTGTAGCCAACTATCGCAAGTCGTTTCTCTACTATACCGACGAGACGTGGGCCCTGGAGGGGGATACTGGCTTCTACGATGGCTTCATTCCGGGGTTGGGCAATACCTCTATCGGTATCTGTATGTCCTCTTCCACCCTCGCTTCGCCAATCATCCAACTGACCGTCATGACCCCCCTTCCCAGGCATGGATCTCAAGTAAGACGTCGAGACGAACTTGACTGACGCTTTGACTGACGCTCGGCAGCCCCTACAAGTTCGAGGCGCCCTGGCACGCCTTCGAGTTCGCCATGCACATTCTCGACGCCGAATCCAACCTGGTCATCGTGTCCATGGCATGGATGACTAGGGAAGATCGCGGCCTATTCACCCGCCAGCCCAATGACCCGGACATGGAGACGCTGACGTATTGGGTCACTCGCATGGAGCCCCTCATCCGGTCCGAGAATCAACAGGAGATCATCGTCGTCTTCTGCAACCGCACGGGCATCGAAGACGAAGTCACCTACGCCGGCACCAGTGCCGTTATCGGAATTCACAACGGAGAGGTCAACGTCTATGGACTGCTGGGTCGCGGCGACAAAGAGCTGCTGGTCGTCGATACTACCAAGCCTCCCCATGCCAAGCTGGTCTACCGTCCGGAACCGGCATCAGCGCCGCCGGCTGAGCTGGAGATGCCGAAGCCATCGGACCTGTCTGGGAAGCAGCCGGGAGGCCAATCCAGGCGGGATGCTGGGCCGGACCGTTTTCCATCTGCCACGTCGCAATCCGGATCGCCCAAAGAGGACGATGTATCGGCATCGTCTCGCTCTCGGAAGCAAGCAGGGCCTCGATCGGATCCGAGTTTACCATCGGATAAGAGGCCTCTTCAGACCTCGCCTTCTACGTACGCGGCGTCGTCGCAATCGCTTCGCTACTCCCCACCGCGGACAAAAGACCGAGGTGAAAAGAGACGGACCGGAGTCTCGGCCGTACCTGATCGGCTGGACCTGGCGTCTTGCGCAATCGAGGGCACCAACATCCCGACGCCATCAGCTCCCAGCCCGACACCCATGGCTCTCCGCCCACGACTGACGTTCTCCGATTCGTGCCCCAGCCCGGTATGGCAGCCGCCCTCTCCCGAGACTCATCGGGCTGCGGAAGCGGTGGCTTGCGGCGGGAAAGAATCAGGTCAGCAAGCTGACAGCTACGACCCTGCCGACTTTTATCGCCAACCTCAGAGGATCCCGATTGCTGCCAGCCCGAGCATCCTCGATGAATGGGAAGACGCACCCAAGGCGACGCAGCAGGTCGATGGTCGCACGCTTCTGCGTCCCGCGCCAGTGACCGGGCACCAGAACCGTAGCAATTCGATAACAAATATAAAGGGCACGGCGCATCACGTCGCCTGGGGGGATGCCGACCGTGGCCGGCGGCCCGGGTCAATGGATGCGCTCGACGGGTCGGTCTACGTGGCGGAACGAGCGTCATCGGCGGACTCGTCGCGGAACACGATTCTTCATCACAGCCGATTGCGTCGCCGGAGGTCGACAACGGGAGACGGTCTAACGCAAGGGCGCTCTCCCCGCGGACTGAGACGGCAACACGACATACAAGATACGGAGGATGGTCAAGAGTTTGAGAGATTCGAGGCCGTCGTCTGTCCCAACTGTCCCGTTCACGGCAGGCGGGCTCGTTCGCCGAGACAGAGGACGGGTGGGCGGGCGAGCGCACCAGCGGAGGCGAGGTTTCGGGAGTCGATGATGGTGCATGCGCCTAGCAGCCCGCTCCCGACTCGGAACGGGCTCGCGGCTGCAGAGAGGGTTCAGACGAGGCGGCCTGTGGTTTTGTCGAGAGCGGTGGCCATGGAAGGGGAGATGTCGTGCGAGGGAACGGCGATGGACTCGTCTTTTAACCCGGTTGATCCGACGACGCCGAGGGCCATGGCGTTTTCTCGAGGTGCGTCTGAAAGAGGTTACGGAGAGAGGGTTGAGGGGAGGAGTCCGGGTAAGGGCGTGGCAGCGGCGTCGGTCTGGGGTTGATGCGGCGAAAGGATGTTTACCTATGTTTGGGTTGTTTTGCCCTTGAGGGCATCGTATGGGAAGATGGATGTGGTGGTATGAAGGTACGAAGTTGATTGGTTGGTTGGTTGGTTGATGATGTAGTAGTTGACCATGTCTCTGTAGTTGTCCAAACCAAGTCGCCGACGCGGGTCATTCCCTCGGCCGTTCTCATGGTTACGCCCATATGCAGCAGGCTGCCAGCCACCACGTCCAAGGGGTGACGAAGGGTATCATTTTGGGTCGGCTTAAGCGCCAGGGGGGGGTGCTTTGAAGCCGGTGGTTGGCTGGGAATGGCGAGGTACAAGCAGGATTTGGATGAATTCATTCAACCGTGACGGGAGAGAAGACGTCGTCCCTGGGGGGTGTTTTGTTTTTCCCCTTCCTGAATTCTCGTTCCCACCCCCATCCCCCCCTCCTTCGCCGCGCCCTTCCCTACTTCCTATGCGCTTGAACCTCTTCATCATCGTCATCCCATCCCAACCCCCCCCGAGGAGAAAGCAAGACGATGCTCCCACGACGACGACTATCCCTCACGACATCAGCGCTGCTGCTGCTGCTGCTGCTGCTGCTGCTGCTACTGCGCGCCGATGCCGTAGTCGTCGCGCCCGGATCGCCTTGCTCGACGGGCTGCGGCAACGTGCTGGGTTCGACGTCGGCGGATGACGTCGTCTGCGAGACGGGCGCCTATGTCGGTGCTGTCGGACAGCTCTTTCAGGGCTGTGTTGAGTGTGAGATGCGTAGCGGGTATGCCAGTGGGAACCAGACCGATGTCCAGGCTATGCTGTGTGCGTCTCTTTTTTTTTTTTACCCTTTTTTTTTTCTTTTTACCGTTTCCTTTTCATTCGTCCTCATCTTGGTTGACGTCTGCGAATAGACAACTTGCGATACGCCTTGTCCTATTGCCTGTTTGGATATCCCGGGAATCAGCACCTTGACAGCTCGCCGTGCATCACCAGGTGAGCCGGCTCTTCTCCTTTGCTTCTCCCCGCCCCCCCTGAGAACGATGAATTTGAACGAGCCGTTTTTTCTAGCAAAGCCTGTGGTCCGTTTCGCGATGCTACCATCTACGGCAATCTGTCGTCCAAGTATAAGAGCTACGAGTATTGCCAGACGTGGCCGTCGTCCACAGGCGGCGACGTCGACTACAGGGCCTGCGCCGACTGCTTGCAGGCTGCCCATAATCCATACCTCGCAAACTGTGAGTGGCCGATAGACCAAGTATACCGTGGCCTCAGTCCTGATTTGCCCTGCAGTCGTCACCGTCCTCGAAGCTGGCTGTGAGCAACAGCCATCGCCCGGCGTCGCCGTCGGAACGGTCGGTGACATCTTCTCGCACGATTACGTCAACGTCACGGCGCCGTCGCCCACGGCAACCCTCAATCCGGCCTGGTTCGATCAAGGACGCCTCGGAATAGGCGGAAAAGTAGGCATCGCCGTCGGCAGCCTGGTCCTCGTTCTCGTCCTCGCCGGCTGTGCCATCGTCGTCAATGGGAAGCGTAGAAGACGGGCCTACCTGCGCCGGCTGGAGGCCAGATACGGATCCAAGGGCTGGCCCTCGGCCGGTGGTGAAAAGGCAGCAGCAGCAGCAGCAGCAACAGGCGGACGGGGCTCACGAGCTTGGGACGACACACCCAGCAGCCAGCAGCCGCTACGGTCATGGGACGACTCACCGGTGACGGCGGCGAGACACATGTCGCCCTACTCGAGCCAGTACAACAGCCCCATCAGCACCCACCACACGCTGTCGGCTCTCGGCATCGTTCACGAGCCCGTCATTCCCGAGGGCAAGGGAAAGGAGCGGGAGGAGGCCTTTGAGATGCAGCAGGTCGATGACCGCATGCCGCAGGCTGAGGCGCCGGTTCTCGGACACCCTGGCTACGGGAGGAGCGTCCATGGCCCTCCGAGGCAATACGCGCCGGGCGAGGCTGATGCGAAGAGGACTGGTGGTGAGGACGGGCCGTAAGGGGGAGGAGGAGGAGGAGGAGGAGGATGGGCGGGCTGTGGTGTTTTGGGGCGTCTGGTTGCCGTCTTTGTATGAACCGATGCGGATTATTGTTGATCTGGGGCCGTACGGGAGGTGATTTTGGGACCATGTCCAGTCGTCGGCCAGGCGCCGCCGAGCGACGATGACGTCGTGTCATTAATAGGAGCACAACAGAAGAACCTTGATCAAGATGGTAGAACCAGAGAAGCCTTTTTGTCCCCCGAAAAGGGGACTGGCGTCTAGAATGCGCCACACTAGTAGGTACGAGCTGCATCAGCCACAGCCGACCCCCACACCACAGCCACACCCACTTTGGTGATGGAGTGCCTATTCCTATTTCCTATTGAAAAAAAAAAAAAAGTTGCAGGCTTTTTTTTTTTTTTTGTGTATCCATTATCGCGACTCTAACAACAACAGGGCCCCAGAAAGAGAGCCTCACGGTCCTTGACGCTACCCAAACAGGGAAGCTCTCCTCTCCAGCGACAAAAGGTATCAAAATAGACGGACGCGACAAGGCCGTCATCATGGACGTTGTCAAGAAAAAGGACGACGAGTATACCATTAAGCCGCAGGCCGTGACGCCGGCTCTCGACACGAGCTCATGGCCGCTGCTGCTCAAAAACTACGACAAGCGTGCGTTTCCCATCGTCTTCTCCCTGCTCACAGACAGATACGCTGACTCTTGCTCAGTCCTCGTCCGGACCGGTCACTTCACCCCGATCCCAAATGGCTGCTCGCCGTTGAAGCGCGACATCAAGTCGTACATCAGCTCGGGCGTCATCAACCTCGACAAGCCGTCCAACCCTTCCAGTCATGAGGTCGTCGCTTGGGTCAAGCGCATCTTGCGGCACGTTACTTGATCCTCTACCCCTTTGTTCGCCTCTTCTAACCGTTGATACAGCGTCGACAAGACCGGTCACAGCGGCACTCTCGATCCCAAGGTCACCGGCTGCCTCATCGTCTGCATCGACCGCGCCACCCGCCTCGTCAAGTCGCAGCAGGGCGCCGGCAAGGAATACGTCTGCGTCATCCGTCTCCACGACAAGTTGCCCGGCGGTGAACCCCAGTTCGCCCGCGCGCTCGAGACGCTCACCGGCGCCCTGTTCCAGCGCCCGCCGCTCATCTCCGCCGTTAAGCGCCAGCTGCGCATCCGTACCATTCACGAGAGCAAGCTCATCGAGTTCGACAATGAACGCCATCTCGGCGTCTTCTGGGTTAGCTGCGAGGCCGGCACGTATATTCGCACCCTTTGCGTCCACCTCGGCCTGCTCCTCGGCGTTGGCGCCCACATGCAGGAGTTGCGTCGCGTTCGGAGCGGTGCCATGGACGAGTCTAAGCAGCTCGTCACCCTGCACGATGTCTTGGATGCTCAGTGGATGATGGACAATACGCGCGACGAGTCTTATCTGCGCAAGGTCATCTCGCCACTCGAGACGCTCATGACGTCGTACAAGCGCCTGGTGGTCAAGGACAGCGCCGTCAACGCCGTCTGCTACGGTGCCAAGCTGATGCTTCCGGGTCTGCTGCGCTACGGTTCGTCTCGTCACCTTTCTTTTGCCCCCCCCCTGCCAAGTTGGCTGACTCGGCACCATGGCAGAGGCCGGCATCGAGCACCACGAGGAGGTCGTTCTCATGACGACAAAGGGCGAGGCCATTGCCCTGGGCATCGCCCACATGGCCACGGTGGAGATGTCGACGTGCGACCACGGAATCGTCGCGAGGGTCAAGCGGTGCATCATGGAGCGCGACCTGTATCCCAGACGATGGGGCCTCGGTCCCGTCGCCATGGAGAAGAAGAAGCTCAAGGCCGACGGCAAGCTCGACAAGCACGGCAGGCCCAACGATGCCACGCCGGCCACGTGGACCGCCGAGTACAAGGACTACGGCGCGGCGACGGACGATGCCACGGCCGCCGCTGCCGCTGCTGCCGCCACCGCCACCGCCAGGGCTGCCCCGAAAGCTGCGGCCGAAGAGGCAGACGCGACGGCCATGGACATTGAGCAGCCTGTCGCCGAAGAGGGCGACAGGAAGAAGCGAAAGAAGCACGATGGCGAGACGCCCGAGGAAAAGGCGGAGCGCAAACGGCGGAAAGCCGAGAAGAAGGCGGCCAAGGCGGCCAAGAAGACGGCTAAGAAGGAAGAGGCAGCAGACGACGGCGACGACAGCGACTGAGGCCATGGGGGACCACCGCCGTTTGCGTCTTCAGCTGTACAAAGGGTAATCGGAGTACTCGGGGCGTGTTTTTTTTTCTTCTCTTTTTTTTTCAATCTGAGAGTGCGACCAACTGTCCGGGACAGGTTGTTTGTTACCCTGTCCTGGGCGAACGAGACGTTACTGCCACTGGGCTCTGCGGGGAGTGCAAGGGGGGATTCTATGAAGGGGGCACTCGCTGTCCTGTCAGTCTGCTGGGAAGGAAACAAGCGTGTATGCGGCCCACGATGCTTGCTGCTATAGGAACAATAGTAGGAGACACTTTTTTTTTTTTTTTTTT
>LAZP02000364.1:8852-20628 GCA_001272575.2 Ophiocordyceps unilateralis | reverse complement strand
TCCCTCCCCTCCCCTCTCGTATGACTGAATTTTCGTACCTTGTCCAGACGGGCGACGATCTCAGCCCGTAGGCCGGGCCACGACGCTCTAGAAAAAAAAAACAACAACGGGACGACGAAGTCAGCAGCCAGCGCGCGGTATAAAGCAAACAGGAAAACACAGACATATAGTACCTATCTGGTGTGCCGCCTGCCGCGATCGTCGCCAGGACTTCGCTGTCCTTGTCCTCGGCCATGGCGCTGCGAGGATTTTTGGAGATTTTTTTTTTTTCGTTTTTTTTTGGCGTTGCTGAGTTTCGGGCTCCGAATCGCGCGGCCATGAGAGGTTCGGTGATGCGCTAAACGGGGTGTTGGATCACTTATTTCCTATTTAAAGCTTGGTAGATGCATGGGCTTAGTCAGACGATGACATTCGCCGGCACGACGGCGTTCGTTCGTAAACGTTTGTATGACGCAGTCTTTGCATTCCTTCAAGATGATGGTCATCCTCACTCGTCATCATCATCATCATCATCTTCTTCTTCTTCTTCTTCTTCTTCTTCTTCTTCGTCTTTCTTTCTTCTCTTCATACTACAAGCCTACCTACCTTTTGTGGCCTACTACCACCACCTCTACTGCAAGACCTCCTCCCCGCGATAAAGCCAACTCTCCTCATCGAAGACGACGTCAAAGTCGAGCCCATCAAACGTACCCAGCGCACAACTCAAATCGTGAAAGCCTTCGAGTCCGGTGACGGGCAGGTCATCCTTGGCGTCGGTCTCCTCGTGCAAGTTCCAGCCACCGACTTTGCGTCCCTCACAGGTGAAGAAGATTTCCACGCGCGGCGTCGTCTCCCCTTGATGATGATGATGATGATGATGATGATGATGATGATGATGATGATCAGTATCATGGGGACTGGGCGTCAGCGTCAGCGTCATGCCGATGCCGTACGTCTGTCCGCGACGGAACTCGGTGGTGAAATCTTTTCCGCCCCATCCGTCGTTGACGTAGCGATGGCCGTCGTCGCCGTGAATCGCGAGGCTGCCTCGGTGCCAGCCCGGCATCCGGAAGGACGGGTAGGGCAAGGCGGTGAATCCCATGGCCAGAGAGACGCTGCGGCTGGTGGGCAACAGTCTGGCTTCGTAGTAGATGGTCGTCTTGGTGTTGCTGCTCCTGATGGACCGTCGCTTGTTGTTGACCAGGTAAAGCGGTGGATAGCCGATGATAGACCGGTCCGGACTCCCCCTGTCCGTCGACACCCTCCATCGACCCTTGACGTGCCGCCGTATGCTCCCGTGCAAGTCAAAGGGCGCCAGAAGTTGGACCTCGCCCGTGGCTACGGCCGGCGAAAGCGGCTTCGCCAGCGGATATTGTCGGCACCATTCGGCGCCCGCCTCGGCGTCTTCCGAGTCGGCGTTGCTGGTCGGAGAGCGCTCGTGTGCGCCGAAGTAGGTGGGCGGCGCGGGGAAGAGCGCCGTGTCCGGCACGGCCGTCTGCCAGTCGTGCTGCGAGCTCGAGCTGGGGCTGGGGCCCGGACGAGGCGAATAATCGGGAGGGCAGTCGTCTTGTTTTGGCTGCTGCTGTTGTTGTTGTTGTTGCTGCTGCTGCTGCGGCTGTTGTTTCTGCTGCTGCTGCTGCTGCTCGTCGTCGCCGCCATGGCGCGCACGCCTCAAGCTGAACCTCATGCTCTTTGTCTGTGTCACCGTCAATGACAACGACGATGGAATGTCTGTCTGCCTGACTGTCTGTGTACCTCTGTTTTTTGTGTGCGTGTATGTGTGTTTGTGTGTGTGTGTGTGTGATTGTCTCTCTCTCTCTCTCTCTCTCTCTCTTTCGTTGTCTTCCTCTTTCTCACCTCCTCTTTATAGGTCTAGTTACTGTTCACTCTCTCCCTCCTTCTCCCTGTGGCCGACGGTGACGGGCCGAAACAAAGGATGCGAGGTCAGCAGAGCGGCTGCATCGTGGCTGTGCACCAAAGCAGGCAGGTACAAAAATGCTTAAACGGGTCCAAAAATGGCGCCTCCGGTTTTGGGTGATTGTGCCACGGCATTTCCTTTCTTCATTTCCTTCATTCACTCATTCACTCATTCACTCATTCACTCATTCACTCATTCACTCATTAAATCTCACTCATTAAATCTCACTCATTAAATCTCACTCATTAAATCTCACTCATTAAATCTTACTCATTAAATCAATAATTTCTACTCATTCAATTCCTCAATTTCATGATTCCCCCCCCCCTCGTCTCCCGACTCCAAACAGATAAAGTCATATATCTTCGTAAGATGGAAATTCTTTGCTATGCTATTGGAGATGCCTGATTTGATTGTTGTTGTTGTTGTTGTTCGCCATGGACCGCCAAGACACGTCGTCCCCCAGCCCCCAGCCTACGTCCCGGCTGAGGCATCACCATCCACCATCACTCTCTCTCTCTCTCTTCTTTGCCTCTTCTTTGCCCTCTTTCTTCCTCATCTTGCTTCTTCTTCTTCTTCGTCTCCTTCTTCTCCTTCTTCTTCCTCCATTCTCTCTTTTTTTGCTAGTTCCCCCACGTGCTCGTCTCCTGCTCGGTGGGAAAGAAAAACGCAACAATGGCAATGATGACGTAGACGGCACACAGCAGCGCCCCCTCGAGATAATTGCTGCGTCCGTCCAGGACGAGGAAATTGACGATAAAGGCCGACGCGAACAGGCTCACCGTCTCGAACAGCGTAAAGAAGAGCGTCATCTCCCGCCCGATGATCCATCCCAGTATCACCACCAGCGGCGTCACGAACAGCGCGATCTGGATCGAGCTGCCCACCGCCACCCCAATCGCCAGGTCCATCTTGTTCTTCATGGCCACCGTGATGGCCGTCACGTGCTCGGCCGCGTTGCCGACGATGGGCAGGATGATGAGGCCGATGAAGATCTCGCCAATCGTCGACGTCCGAGTCACCGCCTCGATCGACCCGACCAGGAACTCGGCGCAGACGGCCACGAGGCCCGTCGTCAACAGCAGGAGAATCACGGCCGCCGTGCGCGAAAGGTGCGGCGCCTCTTCATCCTGGCCCTCGGCGTCCGGGTGCGGCCCGAGACCTCCGCCGACGCCTCCGCTGCCGCTTCCCGTCATGGACGACCGCACGCCGTGGGCGGGGAACATGGCCCCGGGAGCACGCCCATGGGGCTGGTTTCTCAGTCGGTCCGGGAGCGAGTTGGTCCGTCGGATGCCGTACCGCACGCGGGGCACCGGCCCGGCCCGGACCTGCGGCGACGCCTCGACCAACTCGGGCCGCTGGGCGAAGACGGTCGGCGTCAGGCTCTTGACCGACACGCCACGGAAGGCGGGGAATGGTCTCTTCGGGCCGGGACTCGAGCTGGCCGTCGTCGCCGCCGCCGCCGTTGCTGCTGCGGCGGCTGCTGCTGCGGCGGCCGCGGCTGTGGGGGCCGCCGTGCCGGGGTTGATGCCGCCGCCCGTCTGGAGGGCAAAGTCGACCCGACGCGGCTCTCCGGCCGCGGAGCCGACGTGGGACGCGTCGTTGATGACGGCCCTCGACTGCTCGCGCGCATCGTGACGATGTTTTCCATGGCGACGCCTATGATGGCGATGGAGACGATGATGCCTCTTCCCGCCTCGCTTGCGAGGCTTCTCGTCTTCGACGGCATCCTCTACCGTCTCATCCGACGCCTCGCGGAACAACGGCACCGGTCTCTTCAGTGACACCTCGGAAGCCCGCTCGTCCACGGCGCTGCCGTTGGCGATGACCAAGGAACCGTTGCGGATGCCGCCCGTGTCGCCCGTATCCGTTGACGCGATGGACGACTTGCGCCTCCGGCCGCCCCGCAACACCTTCTTCATCTTCCTCCTCATGGTATCCCGAGAGCGGTCCGAGTCGTCCGAGTCGTCGCTGGCCGTCGAGCAGTTGTCCGAGGAGCTCGACGTGTCCAGCCAGGCCGCGGCGGGGCCGGGGATGGCCTCGGCGTCGACGATGTGCTGAGGCGTCGACTCGTACATGTAGGCGTGCGACTTGAGCTGGAAGAGCAAGTAGATGACGTAGACGAGCAAGAGGATCTGCCCCGGGGGGGGGATACGGCGTCAACTGAGGGGCAGTGTGCAGAGAGACGTGGCCACTCACCACACTGGTTCCGCGGCTGATTTTGAGAGACTCCTCATCAGCGCGGCTGGGGTCGTTGAAGGAGGCGTGAAAGGCCGTCTGGGCCGCGTGTCAGTGCTTCGTTTTGTAGCCGTGACGGGAGCAAGGAGTCTCACAGGTAGCATGAGGCTGATGACACTCAGACTGAGCAGACAGGCGCTGACCTGCGTCACGGTGCTGTTGTAGACCTGTAAAGATCAGCATCTTGGCGTCTGCGGCCACCAGGCCACACACCTGCTCGCGATATCGCAGTCCGCCGAGGAAGAAGCCCATGCCGAGGATCAGTAGGAGGTTGGCCAAGATGGAGCCAAGCAGGGAGGCCTGAACGATGCGGATTTGATCCTGGTTCTCTGGTAAGCGGAAGTCATGTCGGGAGTTCCGAAAGCGAATGACGCACCTTGACTAGAGCAATGCTGCAGGGGTCGGCTCCGTCAGCTCAAAAGGCAATGGACAGACGGAGTGTAGGAGGAGAGAGTCTCGATGGCGGCGGTTTCGGTGAGCCCGACTTACATGCTGCCACGGTTGTCAGTCGTCAAGCTCACAAGAACAAAGCAAGCAAGACAACCCACAAGATGATAAGCTCGACGGCATTGCCAAAGGTAACATTGAGCAAGGCGCCAAGCGAGTCCCCCATATTGCTAGCAACCGACTCGGTAGCATAGCTGAGCAGGCCGGCGAGCGGAACGATGGCGATGCAATTCATGGCGAAGACGATGCCTCCATGAATTCCCTTGACATTGGCGACTATGATACCGATGGGCACAAACAGTAGCAGCACGTTGAGCCAGCTGTACGTGGCAACCATGTGAAACGAGCGTCGAAGCTCTTGAACGAATCTCGTCGACAGCTTGTTCTTGTCCTTGTCCTTGGTCTTCTGCTGCTGCTGCTGCTGCTGCTGCTGTTGTTGTTGTTGTTCGGCACCCGGCGTCGTCATGTCCGAAGCCGCAGCGGCCGGCTTCTCGTCCGGGGGCGTGACCAAAGAGCCTTGGAGGACATCATCATCATCATCATCATCATCGTAATCATGATTATGGCGGCGGGCGTTAACAACGACTATGTCAGGCGGATCCGAAGGGCTTTCCTTCATCGAAGTAACGGGACACGCGGCGCGGCCACGAGAACGTAAATTGGCCAGGAAAGGAGGAAAGGGAAGGGAAGGAGGGGGAAGTGACGATAAAAAAAAAAAAAAAAAGAAGAAACCGAGGAAGAGAGCTGAGAGTTACTACCTAGCCGGTAGGGGGAAAAAAAAGAGAGAGGGGGGGAGAGAGACCAAGGCAAGAGACAAGCCAAAAAAAAAAAAAAAAGGGTAAGACGCAGTTTTTGCCCTTTGCAAAATAAAAAGCTACCTACCGACCTACCTACCTACTGCTACCCCAACGACGTACATAGGTAGACATACGTGTCTGTCTTGCACCGAGAGATTGATGATGAGTGGGGGGGGGGGGATCGAAAAAAAGAGAGCGAACGTGAGCTAACTCGATCCTCTTCCTCTTCACCCGCCCGATGACGAAGTCTACCCCCCATTCACGAATACTTTCCAAGGATGGAACACGGAAGAGAGCGAGGGAATAATAATAATAAAAAAAAAAGGGGAATAATAATGGATTTTAAAAATGGCGGTATAAAAAAATGGGAATAAAAACAGGCGTTGTTTGCGTACGTGGTGCGCGGCCTGTCTCTTCGTTTCCCCCTCCCCCTTCCCCCTTGTCGGGTAGGTACGCATATGTGTCGTATTCCTTTCCCGCCTTCCCCTTTCCCCTTCTCTCTCTCTCTCTCTCCTCTGACCTTGGCTAGCTACATTCTGGCTGGTTGGAAGATGAGGAAAGAAAAGAAGGGGGGAAAAAAAGGGGGGGTCGTGTCGAGTTGTACCGCGTTCCCCGAGGAGCCAAATCTCTACCTACCTACGTCCTACCGGATGACTGCTCACCTCCCGCGTCTTGTTTGGCATGGAAACGCGCCCGCCCGCCCCCGTCTCGCGCTACGCAAACCCTCCCCCTCCCTTCCTTCCCCTCGTTTTTTTCCTGCTCTCTCTTTTCTTCTCCATCTTTGGTTTTTTTTGTTCTCACCGTCTTATATACCGGAGCAAAGAAGCCGTCATCTGTACTACCTGGTAGCCTTTCTTTCTTTCCCTCTGGTACGATGTGGATGGGGATATTCCCCGACTTCAGCCATGTGTCCTTTTTTTTTTTTTTTTACCGTCCATACCTACAGTGACTTGACACGCGAAACGAGCACGCACCTAGGTACTACTGCTAGGGCCCCTTGGTTCCAAGGCCGCGACGGACATGAGGGCACACACAACTACCTACCCGTCGGAGATGCCGTCTTTGCAGCCCCGTTACCGTAGCTGCATAATCTTCCCAAGTTCAACCTGCCTTGCCGTCCCCATGACGTCCCTCTTCACTAGTAGGTATCCGCACATCTCCATGCATGCATACAGCCAAGCCAGCCCAACCTTGTAAAACGCCCCGCAGAACGCCCCGCAGAACGCCTCACGCCCCCAGTCACGTCTCAGAGTTTGTTCAACTCTTCCCTCTCCCTCTCCTCTTCTCCTCGAACCCGTCTCCGTCAATACTCACAATCACATCGTCACATCATCTCTTGACATACCTTTCTACCTACCCATCTTCTTTATCCCTTTCTCTTCTTGCCATAGGACCATCTCTCGTCGGCCACATGCAGACCTACTACCTAACATTGATCGCCTGCATTCCCAGACAGCCATGACGTGCCTTGCTTTGCCATCCCATGACGTCGCAACGTCGGCTACCCCCCGAGAACACACCATGGCACACGTGATCGAATCGAGATCCTCCCCCCTTTTTGCTTCTTCCTCTCCAAAACCATGCATGGTCTAGACCTCGTCATACAAGTCGGCGTCAATCTGCTTCCGCTGCGCCCTCTTCTCCCCGTATCGTACCACGCACGGCTCACTCAATTCACTTTGCTCACTCCCAGATGCATTCACGTACACTGCCCTCGATATACACTCCACCATGCCATTTCCCGCCACTTTCTTCGTGCCCGGCCTCGCTCCTCCACCATGCTGTTGCCCTCCCGCTTTTCGCTCTAGACATGGGATAGCACTACACTGCCCGCCGTCTCCGCTCTGGGCCATGGAGGCCACGACACAAATGGAAAAGAAGGGGGAGGAAACATAAAAAAAAAAAAAAGAAAAGATGAGGAGAAAGAAGAGTAAACGACGCCGGTATCGGGCAGCCGCTGGCAAAAGCGAAACCACAATCACCGACGAGACGACGACTTTCCGCCAACACCAAATCATCCACCCACGTCCAGCCGTCGTGTCGGAGCCGTCGTGCTTGTGTAGCCTCTGCCGTCACCTCTCGTCGCCGCCCCTGGCCCTGCCCCGTCTCCGGAAAAAGTCCATAACCCGTTTCGCCGCACCGCTGCTGCCCTCGTGTCCGCGGTATTCGCCTTGCTCGTACGCGTCCGTGAAGCGCTTGTGCGACCTCTGCAGCGAACCGCGGTTGCTGCGGCTACCCCGTCCCTCGTCCGCCTCGTGGTGGCCGCGAGACCCGGTCCGCGGCTCCGTCGGTGGTCGCCGCATCTCCATCGACGACTCCGACGCACTATTGAAGTGCGACCCGCTCTGCTGCACGCGCGCCGGCACCGCGCTGAGCCTCCGAACCTCGTGGGCGTTCTCGTTGGAGCTGTCAAAGGGCGTCGTCGGACTGCCCTGCGCCCCCTCGGCCGGTGCCGCCGTCGCCACCGCCATCGGGCTCCTGGCTGGCCGGCTTGTGTCCGTCTGCGCATCCGTCTCCGCTCCCGGGCCGTCGCCCGTGTCCCGCCCCAAGCCGATGGCCTTGAGAGAAAACGAGGCCGGGAGCAGCGAGAACCGCCGGCGATCCTTCTTTTCGCCCGATCCCTGCGACCCGGACACGCTACCGCTGCGCTTCTTGCTGACGGCCATCGAGGTCGAACGGCGCGAGACCTTGGATTCCATCGACGGCCTCGGTCCCGACTCGTCCCCGGCTGACAGCGAGTTCGACATGCTGACGGGCGGGTACCTCTTCGTCTTTTCCGCTGCCTGCTGCTCCGGTCGCTTCTTGTTCTCCGCCGCCTGCTCCGGTCGCTTCTTGCTCTTGCCGCCGAAGACGGAGCCGCTGCGGCCCAGGAGCCTCGAGCTGATATCGCCGATGGTGCTCGACCTCTTGTGGCCCCTGTTCTCGCTGCCGCGACTGTCGTGGTAGCCCGACACCCTCGCAAACTTGGGCGGCACGCCCGAGCTGGGTCGACCCGTGGCGGCCGAGTCCTCGGCGCCGCCACCGCTGCTGCTGCCCGCGTTGGACGGCTGCTGAATGCGCCCCTGGGCGTTGGTGTCAGCAATGGTCGGCGGCACCGGCTGCCCGTAGTTGCCCCGAGATTGCAGAGCCATTGACGCCACCGACTGCGTGGAGCCGCCCGTCTGCGGCCTGGCGCCGGAGCCGGCCCCGAAGGCATTGTCCGAGATGGAGCGCATATCGCGCGTGACCCTCGGCGGCGGGCCATTGCCTTGTGAGCTCCGTGGCGGCTTCGGTGGAGCAGCCGTGTCCCGGGAAGAGGGTCGGTCTCTGGATGGGGATCCCTGGAGCGTATCCTCCTCGTAGCGTCGACCGGCCTGCGCGCTCGAGGCACCCGGGTCCGTCCCGCGCTGCGTCTGCGTAGTGGGCGCAACGTACTCGACCTGGACCGTCCGGCGCTTGGCGTCCTTGGGCGTCCGATGGCCCGGCTCGGCGTGCAGAGTGTGGGCCATGGCCAGGTGGCCGCCGCCCGGAGCCGGTACCACCGACTTGTGTTTGGGGGTCGCCTCGCGAACCGAAGCACTCCTGCCGACCGAGGGAGGCTCCGGGAACGGCGAAGAGGCCGAGGCCGCGTCCTGCGCCTCGGCGGGCGACGTAGTGGAGCTCGTGATGAACTCGACGAGGTGCGCGTACTCGCTGAGCCAGCTATGTCGCGCCACCTCGAACAGGTCGGCCCGCTTGCGAGGGTTGGGTACGAGGATGCGTCGGAGGAGATCGCGAGCATGCGGCGTCACGTATTCGGGAAACGTCAGGGGCGTCGATACGATGTACTTGTAGAGCAGGTTGATGTTGTCGCCTTCGGGGTTCGCAGGATCGTCGTCAAAGGGAAGGTAGCCCGCGAGCATGGCATACTGCGGAACAGATGGTCAGCCTCCGGGAGTCTCTCGTCGTCTCTACGACCGTGCGCGTGAAAAGGAAAAGGGGGGGAGGGAGGGGGGTTCCGGTGGCACGTACCAGGATGACGCCACAACTCCAGACATCCACCTTCCTCCCGGTGTAGAGAGAATCGCTGACGACAAGCTCGGGCGCGGCGTAGCACGGGCTGCCACAGCTCGTCTGCATCAGGTCTCCCCGGCGCGTGCCGTTGGCCTTGACCTTGTCGAGGCCCATACGCTTGACGAAGTCGCGGTCCGTCAGGTTCAGCTCCTCGTCTTCCGACAGCTCCTCGTTGGGGTCGAAGGTGTTGGCGAAGCCAAAGTCGGTGATGATGATGTTGCGGTTGCGGTCGAGGAGCAGATTCTCCAGCTTCAGGTCACGATGGACGATGCCCTTTTTGTGGAGATATCCGACGCCGGACACCAGCTGCGCGAAGAGGCGGCGGGCCGAGTGGTCCTTGAGGTAGCGATGGTTTAATATGTAATCGAAGAGCTCACCGCCCGACGCGTACTCGAGGATGATGCCGATATACCGGTCCGTCTCGATCATGTCTATTAACCGCACGATGTTGGGATGTTGGACGCCGCGCAGGATGGTGACCTCGCGCCTGATCTTGCCCAGACGCGAGGGGTTGCCGCCGACGGTATCCCTCTTAATGAGTTTGATGGCGACCTAGAGCATGTCAGTGAGGCGGAGCAAAAAAATTGGCCAAGGCGCGTTACCTGGACGCTGCTGTCCTGCTTCCAGCCGAGTTTGACCTTGCCAAACTCGCCCTCGCCGATGGTGTTGCCGAGGATGAAGTCGCCAAACTTGGAGGTGCCCTTGTGGGCGCGGCTGTGGTCGTGCCTGCTGCGGCCGCCGCGCCGCTCCTCGGCGGCGCCAACAACGGGCGACGGAGCGACCATGTCGTGTGTCGTCGACGGGCCGTGATAGGAGGCCCTGCCGTTCCGAGGGTCCATCAGGGCGTCGGGGTCGAAGGTTTCGGGGGCGTCGCGAGGCGTAGGAGCCGTCGGCGGCTGCTGAATGGAGCGAAAGGGAATCGAGGGGCCGTCGAGGGGCCGGGATGAAGACGACGAAGACTCGTGGGTCGGGTAGGGATTCGAGGCCCGCTTGTTCTTGTGGCTGTCGGCATTATCGACACGGGGCTCGGGCCGTGGGCCTTGGGGCAGGTTAAAGGCGGCCATGGCGGCAGCTTGCTGGTGGGACCTGGGCGGAGCATGCTGAGCCGAGGAGGATGTTCTCGGTGGCGCGACGGGGGCAGACGGGCGGTCAGCCGTGGCTGGTCGGCGATCGGAAGGCTGGCTCTTGGCCGGGCCGGAGCGCCGATGCTGCTGCGAGGCCGGTTCGCCGTTGCCGCTCATCCTCCGCGAGGGGGGCCGTCTCGAAGAGGGCGAAGCCGTCATGCTCTGGTTGGCATGGTAAGCCTCGCGGTTGGGAGACGAGTGTGGTGACATGAAGCCGCGACCCGAAGGGGAGGGCAGAGGAGGCGATGCCAAGGCCGCCGGCTGGTGGGCAGCTGCTTGCAAGGCAGCCGACATGACGACGGAGATGACGATGACGACGACGACGACGACAACGACGACGACGATGAGTGAGAAAGGCCGTGTCGAGGCCTATGATGTTTGGACAAGGACGTCGTCTGGAACGGAGCGAGGCGGCGCGCGTTGGCGCCAGCTGTCGGGCAACCGACAGCTGGAATTGCAAGGGAGAGCCGACGGGCGCGGGGAGGGAGGGGAGGGGGTCGGGGAAAAAAGGAAAGAAAGAGAGAAAAAAAATTGGCAGCACACAGTTAGTGCCAGCAAAGGCCGGGAGAGAAGAAAAATAAATAAATAGAAACAAAGATGCCCAGACGAGAGATTCGGGGACCGAGAGAGCCGAATTACCAGCGTCGCATTGTTTCCGGTACGGCGACGATGCTGGCTGGCTGGCGGTTGATTCGACAGGTCAATGAGCCGCCCGAAGCTGCAAGGGAAAGAGAGAGAAGGGGAAGGGAAAAAAAAAAAGGTGTGCAACGCTGGCCGACGCAGGACAGCGGCGAAGCTCGTAAAAGGAGAGGGATGCTGAAACGCGCGGGCGGCGACGACGGGGGGGGGGGGGGGGTCGCGACTTTTCCGGGGCCTAATTTCTGGGCAATTTTCCCTGCCGGACGTCGACCGCAGGGCGCAGCGAAAGACTCGGTACGGCTCGGCTTGACAAGGCTTTTTTTTTAAAGCGGCTCCCTTGGGCCTTGCAGGCGCAAAAAAAAAAAAAAAAAAAAAAAAAGGGGGACGACAGCGCTCGAAGGAGACCCGAGGAAGAAAGGAAAGGGGTTTTGGCCGGGAAGAGAGGGATGGCCGCGGAGTCGACTATTGCTTGTTACGAAGACGACGACGACGACAACGACAACGACGACGGTCGAGAAAAGGGAGGCCGCCAAAAAGTTGCCGGTTCAAGGGAGAGGGGGAGGGAGAGGGCAAATGGAGAGAGAGAGAGGAGAGGGGGGGGG
>LAZP02000363.1:0-21341 GCA_001272575.2 Ophiocordyceps unilateralis | reverse complement strand
ATATATATATATATATACACACATGTACACATTTGTGTGTGAGTGTATATGCGCGAGCGCAACCCAACCACTAGCGAACCTTTCAGAACTGCGAATGCTTTTCGCTGTTAGCCCACAGCCGTAGCCGTGTCTTAATGAGAAAGATGACACAAGGAAAGGGCAAAGGGAAATAATAAAAGGAAAAACAAATTTGAACTAGGTTAAAGGGGAAATGCAGCAAGAAAACAACATTGCACGGCATGGAGCCACGAGTGGACCAAGGGAAGCAAAAGAAACGCTATCAACGCCCCTGATGAACTCATGACCCTTGCCGCCTACTTCGGGTCCGGAAGCTCCTGCTTCATACCGACAAGAAGCTGCCGAACCGTCTTCATGAGGTGCTGCTCCACGTTCTCAAAGTTTCCGTTCGACTGCGCCGAACCGTTGGGCGTCGCGAAGAAGCTCGCATCCGCCAGGCCGAGAACGCGGTCTATGGCCGACAGCGCAAGCGTCTCGGCCCGGACATCTCCCAGTCGCGCCTTGAGCGGCTGCATTGACGCGACTTTGAAGCCGATGAGCGACTTGAGCACCCTGGGATCCAAGATGGTCGACGACGTGGGATCCGACGCCGCCCCCGGCGTCGGGCTCTTATTCTTGGCCATGTAGCCGTCGACAACTTGGCTGATGGCCTTGAAGCAGACCGTCTCCATTTGATCCACCTCTCCCGCCTCCTGCTTGAGCCCGATGCAGCGGTTGAGGGCCGACATGACGACGGCTTCCGCGTGGGGGTTGCGCGCCCGCTTCAGGTTAGTAATGAGCCCATTCTTGAGATCGATGACAGCCCCGACCAGCCGCGGGTCGATCACGGGCCTGACCGGTCCCGGCTCGGCCGGCGTCTCGGAAGGTTGGGCCACCGTGGCTTGCCCGACCGATGATTGCTGAGCGGCATTGACAGCGGCCGGTGCAGGGGTCACGCCGTCCTCCGTCTTGACCAGTGTCGGGGCCAGGGGCGGGGGTCGCGACGTGTAGGGGGAGCTGTAAGCACCGGGCTGGGCTCCCGCGACAGGTGCCCGAGCCGGGGCGGGCGGTGGTCCATAGCCGTGCACTTGCGGGGCGCCGGGGGGCCGAGCGACGGCCGGCTGGCTCGCGGTACCCGTCGGGGGAGCCGAGCTGCCCTGGGCCGGTACCGGACGAGCCGGCTGCCCCGGGAAGCCCGTCACTTGGTGGTAGCCCGCCGGCGGCGCCTGACCCGGAGCGTATCCGGGGGCGGGCATTTGCTGGGCGGCACTGTACGCGAAGGGATACGGCCCGTAGCCCTGCCCGGTCATGACGCGATCCGGCGACGTGACCTTGCGCTTCTTGCCAGCGTCGAGCTCGACGCCAGGGACGCGAGACCACAGATTTGTCGTCTCGTCCTTCTTGAAGGCTTCGTTGCCGATGAGGTTGTGGCGAACGCTGCTTTCCCAGCCTTTGGTCTCGGTGTGGAAGTAGAACCAGGGGTAGCGTTGACATATCCTCTTGTAGATCTGCTTCAGCGTCAGACCTTCGGCTCCGGCGGCTGTCAGCGTCTCGTCTATGAGAATGCCATAGTTCTTGCTCGGCTTCTGCAGCTGCTCGTCGGAGTAGTCCTCGATCTTGAGCTCCAGGGGCGGTGACTTGGGCCGGGCCTTTTTGTCCTTCTTTTCCCGAGCTCGCCTTTCGGCATCGGAGCCGCCATCCTCGTTCTTTGGTTTCCTCGGCTTGTATTTGCGCTTCTCCGGCCGGTCCCCGCCATCCTCGGGCAACGGGTGCTTCCGAGGCCGGCCAACCTTTCTCTTGACCGGGGCTTCAGCGGGCGCCGCCTGAGGGAGATTCTTGTCGTCTGCACCATGCTGTTGCTGTTGCTGTATTTGAAGCTGTTGTTGCTGTTGCTGTTGCTGCTGTTGCTGCTGTTGCTGCTGTTGCTGCTGTTGCTGTTGCTGCTGTTGCTGTTGCTGTAGCTGCTGCTGCTGCTTCTTGAGCAAGCGCTGCTCTCGCTTCGACATGATTCCGTTTTTGGGCGGTCGGCCCGGACCCCTCTTCTTGGGCGGAAGTGCTGGTAATGTGGGTTCGGGCTCCGGGATCACTCCGTTCTTCGCCCCCTGCTCGGCCTCTTCCGGTTCCGCCTCTGGTTCCGCCTCTGGCTCGGCCGCATCGCGGTCAAAGCCGAGATCGGAGAGCTCCGGCGGGCTGACGTCCATTTCGGACAGCTCGTCACTGGTGTCCTGAATCTTTCCATTGCCGTGCGACTGCTCGAAATCAAAGCTCATCTCCTTGCCTCCGTGAGTTTGCTGCTTCTTGGCGGCCTCCTCCTCAATAAAATCCTCGGCGCCGGTGCAGCCCCTCTCGACGCCGTTGATGATGAAGCGGAAGCCGACGTCTTTGATCTGCAGTCGATCACCGCAGCGGAGGACGACTTTGTCGCTCTTGTAGTGGACGTCCTCACAGAAGAAGCCGTTTTTATGAAGGGGAATGGCCTCGAAGACGCCGTCTTTTTGATTATAGGCGATCTTGAGGTGCTCCCGGGAGATGGCCTTGGTTTTGCTGGCGATGTTGGGGCCAGGCGAATGGATGCCGATGAAGGGGACGTGGTAGGGCGAGGGGCGCAGGTAGGTGAGGTCGACGGCAGCAGCGCCAGGGGTGTGAGAGACGTACTGACGGTTAGAGATGATGTTATCTTGGGCATCGTCATCGTCTACGTGCGACGATGGGGCGGAGCTCATCTTGCGGCGCTTCGACGGACGACCGTTTTCATCACTGTCGGACTCGGGGCCCAGCATGCCGCCTTCTTCGCTAACGTAGGATTTACTAAACTTGCTGCGGTCATGCTGCATCGGAGACGGGGGTGGGAGGCCCTTGCTGGCGTTCTCCTCGACGCGACGCTTGTGCTCTTCGACACGCTTCTCGTCGCGGCGGGCCTGCTGAAGGGCGCGCTGGTCGCGGCCGATGATGACGGCGTAGGTGGTCATCTGGAAGACGCTATCGGCAAACTCTATGCGCGAGAAGGACTCGAGACCCTTGTCAGGGTCGGTGTGACGCAAGCCTTGGCCGTGGGATAGGCCGGGATGGTCGTCGTCGGCCGGGTTGGGAAGGGTGACCTGGGAGGGCGTGACAGTCGGGGGAGGGGACATTGCTGGGGCGGCAGCGGAAATGGAGGCCAAGGCCATGATCATGAAGGCTTGGCGGTCAAGATTGGCCATGGTTGCGGCCGTGAAGGGTGTCGAGGGGGAATAGGGGTCGGCCACGGCAGACGGCAGGCCGGCGGCCTGGGGCAACTGGTCTTGTGACTGTTGGAGCTGATCGTTTTGAGAAGGCTGATCTGGCCGAATTCCTTGCTGCTGTTGCTCGTCTGAACGTTGCCTCTGGCTGTCGTCACCGGGCTCTGCGGTCGAGGCATCCGGGAGATGACCTTTGGCCATTGGACTCGAGTCTCGCAAAGGAACAACAGCCGAGGGCTCGGCAGGCCCCTTGGGCGACGGCGTTGCAGGCCAGACGGGGGTGACAGGAGGCTCAGGGGTCGCCGAGTTGGCCGTCGCGGCGTCAGACGCAAGGGCAATGGCGGCGGTAGCGGCAGGGGCAGCGGCAGGCGCAGGCGAAGGAGACGACGTGACGGATGCAGAGACAGCGGGACCCAAGGCGGGAGAAGCGTCGGCAGCGGGTCTGGAGTCGGAAGGATCTTCAGCGCCCATGTCGTCGTCATCGTCGGGCTTGTCAACGGCGGCGCGCAGCGGCTTAGGCTCCATCTCGCAGCCTTTGATGGCCGGCCCGTCGCTGGACGAAGCCATGGCTGGCGACGGCGCCTTCACCCCAAATTAGGCGGTCCGGAAGGCTTCGTGCCTGGCCCTGTCCCCAGGTTCGTTCTGGATGGGAAGCTGCTGGCGATGGCAGGCGCAGATCATGGCGACTGCCCGCCCTCGTTTGCTGTCGGGCGTGTGCCTAGATCTGATATTTGCACATGTAAGATTGGACAAAGTTCTGTATACTTGCCTGTCACGCAGGACCGATGCGAGATGATAAGTAGCCTCTACCTGAAACACAACCTGCAGGCCCCGCGATGCGATGCTGGCTTGGGCCGGATGAAGGGCATAATTGATTGGTCGGGAAACGCGCCCATCCACTGCACCCCACCTAACGCGATCCATGCGCAGTGTTTATGCCTACATACATTTCTTGTATGTGCATCTCGAAACTGCTTTTATTAGAGTCCATGTCTGGCTCCAACATGGCGTAACAATCGCTCGGAAGCTGCATATAAACACACAGACATACCAATCAAAAACGTCTTCTTAGTCACCGGCTACGCCAACTCTCAAGTCCAGGCGTCATCGAGGACGAATCTGGCTCGAGTGGTGCAGGTGCAGTTGGGGACTGCATTCACATACATGCGAGGCTCGGGTCCGGGAGGCTGGAGACGCATCATGATTTGCAATGCCATGCCCGCTAAGAATCAACGACAGATGCCAGGTGACAGATCATGTTCCAAGTCCATCTGGCCTCGTCCTCCCCTACCGCCGCAGCAATGGATCCGCCTCGGTTGACCGGCCCGAGCCACCAGAGATGCGCTTCGCCAGCCACGGGGAAAGCCTGTAGGCGCCGTGGCACAGCATGCCGGCGAGGAAGCCGACGGCGTCATTTCGAAAGGCCAGGATACCCGCCGTCGTCATGAGCATCACCGTCCACCTTTCGAGCCGCTCCTCATCGCTGAGGTCGCGGTGCCTCCTCGTCAGGGCCGAAGAGCTATCGCCGTCGGCCGCCTCCCGCCATAGATCTGGAGCGCCCTGGTTGAGCGAGTAGCCGACCTTGGCCAGCTCGAGGCCGGCCGCGAGGACCATGATGCCGAGCAGACTCTTTGGGTAGCCGCGCAGCACGTCGACGAGCGTCTCGCCGAAGACGAGGCCCAGGACAAGCTTCACGAGCCCGAGGAAGATGATGCTCGCCCCGCTGCGGGCGCCGAAGCGGTACTGAGCGGCGAGCCCTCCCGCGCCGTGGCATACGGGCATGGCTCCGAACCAGGTGCCGGAGAGGTTCATCAGCGCCACGCTTAGGCCGACGGCCGTGACGGTCGGTTGAGGTAGATCGGGAAGGAGATCGGCGGCGAGAGCGCAGACGGCGATGATGGAGTTGAGTGTCGTCAGTGGCAGCTGTCCGATTGCCATCCACAAAGCCGGCGCGTCATGGCGGCCCAGCCAGGTCGGCAAGACAAAGCGAGGGTGCCAGATGTGTAAACGAGGCAGAGAGGCTCGGGACGAGAGCACCGAGATGAGGGCAAACACCATGGCGACAAGGAAGAAGCAGAGCGCATATGGAAAGCGGGACCAACGCTGCGTGGCGATGAGCACGAAAAAGGCCAACAAAGCCCAAAGCCGGTTGTCCAATACGGGACGGATCCAGCCCAAAGGCTGCAGAAGGGACGTGCCGGCGCCGAGGATCAGAGTCAGGCCGGCGCCGAGCTGAATTCCCTTGACGACGGGCACGGGTACGACGTGGGCGGCCCAGCGCAGCAAGCCGGTGACGCTCATAAACAGCACGGCGATGGCGACCCACTGGCCGGCGGCAACGACGACGCCCATGGACGGGTCTTCGCGTCCGGAGATGGCAGCGGAAGCTATAGCCTGCGCGAGGGGGGGAAAGTTACGAAAGTCTCAGCGGCTGGGTGAACAGGGGAGTACGCGTCAGCCTCTTCTCACCTTCATAGGCTGCACGGGCAGGGGGATGCCAAAAGCCAGGCCGGTAAGGACGTTGAAGAGGCCGGAGAAGACGAGCGTGGCGCCGAGCTGAATGTAGCCATCGACGGCGAGGGCGATCATGAGCGGTAGCAACGTGCCGAGATCGCCGAGCGAGCCCGAGATCTCAGCGAGCGGCGCGCGGCGAAAGGTGGTCAGGTTGTGCCGGTTGACGCGGCGAAGGCGGGTCAGCCACGCAGACAGCATTTTTTTTTTCTTGTACGACCGAGAGGTGAGAACGGTAGGTCGGTAGAGGAAGGGAGTTGTGTGGCGACGACGCTTTGAGAGGACGAAAAAGGGGGGTGGGGAGGTGAGTCTCTGCCTGTTTGGAGATGATGTGGCTCTACCACCTACGCCCGCTATCCAGGTCAGGTGAGGACGAGACGAGGTGTGTCAGCCTATCAGGCAAACCGGGGAAAGAGAGATTTTACACTGTGCAGTGCAATTCGCTGGCCAGGTCTCAAAATGAATGCCTCCCCCGGGGGGGGGGGGACCAGGGGATGCTGGGGAGCGACTGTGTCGGGAGTCCGGGACGGCCTTTTTTCTAAGGAGAGGGCGACGGTACTGATGGGCAAGAACAACAGCCTGGAGGCGTCGCAGCTGGAAGGAGGGAGGGGGAGGAAGCATCCCAGCTGAGACCCTGATCTGTCGCAGGCTCCTTTTATCTTCCTTTCCACCTCTTCCCCGTCCATTGCGCGACGCCATCCACGATTGGGGGGGGGGAAAAGATGAGAGGACTGACATGTTCACGCCTTAGGTAAGCGATTCTAGTTCAGTCAGCGGCCGGCCGGGGACGGGAGCGGAGCCGGGGTTTGCATCCAGTATCCCGGCGTGGGGTCGTCGTGGGGCGGGGAATGGATGGATGGATGGATGGATGGATGGATTTCCGGCCGCCGAGTCATTTCGGTGCGTTTACCTTCTTGGCGGGAGTTTCCGCCGTTCCATCTTTAAACTTTGTAGTCTTTTTTTTTTGGGGTTTTTTTTAAATTTCCTTTTCCTTTTCCTTCTTTTTCTCTTTTTGTACTTTGTTTCCCTCGTGGCGGCGGTTTCTGGTGGGGGATAATAGATGCTAGGTTGAATAATGAAGAGACTGGCGACGCGAATCCTAAGATTGTCTACCCTATGTCGATTCGCCCGTCTTTGAAGCCCATACAGACAAGCTTCTATTCTCTTCCGCGCTCTTCGCTAACCCACTCCCTCCCTCCTCCCATTCTCGCCTCGTCCAAGAACAGACCCCCCCCCCCCCAGAGAGGGAGCAAAGGAAAGCATCCATCAACAGCAAACCGGGTCGGCGACACACTGTGCGCCAGCATGACACAATGGTCCCGGCTCCCTCTTCCCTTCTTCCCTGCATAGTACAACCCGGCCAATGACGGCCGAGAGGGGAAAGTTGGAAAAAGCGTCACGAGCCAGCAAACGCACCTCCGACAGGCTTCTGACAAGAACGCCCGCTTGGCCTGTAGTAGCTGCCTGTTAGTGAAGGCGCCTCCCCCCCCCCCCCCGCCGGAAACGGTCTCGCGCCAGTCCGGCCGGTCCGCGACGACGTCGATACCGACCACCACCAACTGCTCAACCCCATCCGGACCTGCTAGTGTTTGTTTTTTTTTTTCCTTTGGCGGTCAGCCGCTCCTTCAAACTCTTTCTCATTCTTCTCTTCTCTTCCTTTTTTCTTCCTCCCTCCCCCAATCCGATTCCACCGTTCCTTGTACTGTTATCCTTTTACCTCTCTTCTGCTGTTGCGGCACTTTTTCCCTCAAGGTAAGAGTCATTCTGCCGGTTTCCCCTCTCTTCTTCTCCCCTGCCGCTAGCTGGCTTGCCGGCGCCGGATCGGCGTTGGAAATCAAACATTCCTCTACTGCTGTCTATTGTTATTGTCATCTTCGTCGCATCGTCAAAACCTAGCTGACCTCGCCCTTGCAGAGCCCGTCGATTTGTGCTCCTTCTTTCGCTCCGCCAATCTCATCCGCCGCAATGGCCGTCATCAGCGCCCCCGTCACACACCAGCTTGTCAAGCGCGCCCCCCACGAACACAACTGGGCCTATCGCGAGCCCGGCGTCGTCCTCGTCTTCTGCATCGTCTTCCTCGGTATTTTTTCCTCCCTTGCTTGTAAGAAGAAGACGACGACTGACCCGTCTCGCTGTCCAGTCGCCCTCGGCGTCCTCTCCGCCTTCCTCTACAGGCTGTACGTGAAGCGCAGGGAAAGGAAGGCAGCAGCTTTCAACCGCGCTTGAAGAATGGGTCACGATGGTCTCCGAACGACAGTTCTCTGACGATTGGTGGCCGCGGGCGGAGTTGTCGACTTGCCATGCTTAGGATCCAATGTTTGCGTCGCCGCCAAGGCCTGACCCCCTCACTGATCCTCGACAATCAATTCTCACCGATGACAAAGTTCAACGGCTCTCCATGATCTTTGAGGAGCCCCTTATCCTCTTTCTCAATATCTTCACCTCAAACATTTCTGTTGTACGCCACGAGATCAATCAAGTTCAGGCGTGGTCTCGTGTATATACTGCATCTGGCGTCTATTTACTAGCTTGGTTGGTTGGAGTCGGCGGGATTATATAGCCTCGGCTTGTCGACGTGTTTCATTAGGGCCAGCTTCCGGGCGTCGCATCGTCACAGTCGTCTCTTTAGGTAATAACACTGATACCTCATCTAGAAGCGATTCCGCCACATTTCAAAAGCCCTCCTTCGCCAGCCTATCAGTGATGGCGAGGTAAAAGGCAATGGCATTAAAGTTGCGCCTGACGCCCATCCACTCGCGCACCGTCCACCTCAGCCTGTTGGACCAATTAATGAGGTCCAGGTGGCTTACGCCATCGATGGTGCCCTCGTACGTCCCCCAGCGGCTACTCTCGACGCTGACGAGTCCGTCGTTGGGCCCCTCAGCCTGCTCAATGATCCTATGGGGTAGCCTAAAGGGACTAAACAGCGATGGGCTCGGGGCGACGGCGCCGTAGGAAAAATACCGTACGGATGGATCGTCCTCGGTGCGCGGATTGAAGTCATCCGTCATGTAGAGCGTCGTCAGCTGCTCAAACGCCTGCGTCCCGAGTCCAACCCTACGAAGCAGACCGTATAACCTGGGCAGGTGGAGAGGCCCACCGGCAGCGAGGAGATAATCGGCAAAAGCGCTTCCGCGGTGTGGCGTGGAAATGGTGGTGAGGGAGGCGACGGCGGCACGACGATGAGGCGGCAAGCGCGAGATCATGTAGCGGGCGTCGAGACCGCCCATGCTGTGGGCAATGACATTGACGGGGGAGCGCGCCGTCGCGATGTCGGCAGCCAGCTTAGCGGCTCGCTGCTCGATGGAGCCCGAAGGCGGCACCGACGTCGTCATGACGGCCGGACAGCCCTGGGCGACGAGCGCCTGCTTGATGCCGTGCCAGTACTGCACCGGCGGCACCAGCGCGGGCAGCAGCGACAGTTCAGAGAAGCCGAGCAGGCCGTGGGCCAGGACGATGGGGTGCTTGGGCGTCGCTAGCCTCGTGGCGCCGGGGCGGGCCGGGTCAGCACCTACAGCGGTGTAGTGGCCAGGCCACAGGGGGGGAGCTAAACGAGGCCGTGCGCGCACCGTATTTCTCGCGAATGTCGGCAAATTCTTGGGCGAGCGGACGGCCCGGATGCCGCATCCGGGCGTCATTGTCGTCGCGTAGCGCTCGGCCGGTAGTCAGGGGCCGGTTGTTGCTCAGACTCGGCCACGAGGCGCATGGCAGACGGGCGAACAGACAGGAGCCGATGATGCATTTCCGGCTCATGTCTTTCGGATGGGCTTGAATCAAGGAGACGAGAGGGCGCGTTTGGCATGTTGATGCCGGGCGAAGGCTATGACGTGCCCCCTGCGGCCCAATGACGTACGTAGTAGCCGCGGATCATCAAACGGCCCGATCTTCTTATCTAAACACCGAAGATTGATCACCCCTAGAAAGGTCCATGACCGTAAAACTTCAACTCGACTCATCAGACACAGGAGACGTGACTACCTACAGGCAGTCTTCCCTATTGTTGATCTTCATGTCGAATGAATCTGCGCAACTAAAGAAGACAGCAACCTAACATCTAGCCATCGATAACCACTATGCGTCGACTGATACGGCGCAGAGCTGCGTCAACGACTGTAGAAGCGCGCGTGTACTTCGTCACCTGTTCTCTTTCCAGGAGCGCTTGTGAAAGCTGTCCAGGGGGACGAGGACGCGAGAATGGGGTTGAACTCTAGTTACAGTCCTGCCTCAAAAGAATTCAGATAGTCAAATCATCGCCTCTATTGAAAGAATACTAGACCGGGTATATTCCGAGGAAAGGTAACCAGTTTAGAGAGCCCCCCCGGTCCTCTCCGCCCAGCATCGAATTTTCCCTTCTATCTCGGTGTGACTACTACTACGTCAAAACGGAGAACTCCCACGCTAGAAGCCTTCATCATGAGCGAGTTGTCCTCACAGTCTACTACTTGCCGCCCTCTGCCGCGATATTCTCCTACCGGCTTCCCTATATTCGCCCGTCTTCTAATACGTTCTACAAGACCGACATCTGCGACGCCCGCCGTTCTTCCCCTTCTTCACCCGCCTTTGCCCTTTTGCGCTCCAGTCTCTGGGGCTTATTTTTCCGGACCATATTAAGTCGGCATCATAACCTACCCCGTGTTGAAGAGGCTTCTCCAGTGAGGTAAACTTTGTCATCTGAATGGCTTTGCCCGAAGGATCGCATATCCCCTGGAGTGATAACCCTAATGGGGATAAAGGTCAGAGCCCGTCTCTCAAGCAAGAAAATAAAACAGCAGTGACTACCTTTGAGCCGCCACTGATCTTTGGCCCAGTACTCGTTTGGATTGGGCACATCCAGCAAACGCACGCTTTTAATCTCACGCAATGGCACCTTGTTCGCCCCAAATATGGTTTTCAGGTCAATGTCTTTGAACACGGAGTCTCCGGCACGGGGTGCGTTGGTGAGAGGGATAGGGGTATGTGTCGTTTGACCCTCGAATTGAAGCAGCAGAGCATCGTATGTCCCAGCCCAGGTACGGTCTGATAAATGAAACTCAACTTTTAACCTGCTAATGGAGTTGCAGACTGGAACAGCAGCTGCAAACATACGACAGTTAGCGGCAGACGTCGATGCGCTTGATAACTCCTTACATGTACTGAGTAGTTCGATTCTGTCGACGACTTCCACATTCCTGCCTTTGCGTTCGGCGTCGTATCTATATCTGCTGCCATCTTGACAGCTCTCGTTGGAGTTGCCGTCCCAACAAACAAGCACCTTGTCTTTATTTTGGGTCGTTAGGCTTTTTTTTAATTTCTCACAGACCCGTCTTATCCTGGATGGGCCCCGGTCTGCAATGAAAGACTCTACTCAGCATCGGTAACCAGCTATGCCAGAATGATGAATGGGCGTGGTGCGGGTGATTTACCTGCTGATCGTTTCCGCTTGAAGTGCCCGAGACCCAAGCCACACTTGTTGAAGAGGTGGCAGTTGCTGCTCGGCTCTCGTAAATGCTCCAGGGCCGCCTGAAGCCATGCATCTTCCTCATGATGTGCTTGACAGGACTGCTCCACTCTCTCCGCGGCTCTGGCCATGGCAGCACTTGCCTCGGCTCTGAGAGGGCCGTTTCCTGCATTTGAATTCTCTTCGCATTTGGACTCTTGATCGGCCAGAAATTCTTCGATGTCCATGAGATCGGCTTCATCCAACTCAAAAACTTGATCCGTCGTTTGACTCTTACTCGAGGAAGAAGAAGGGCAGTCCATCTTTCTATTAGAGGTGTTTGCGGCTTTTGGTTTTCATCATCAGCGTTGCGGTCACACGTTACACCACTATAGACCTGCTTGGAGGAAAAGGGTGGAAAGGATTCCGTGAGATGTTGTGATGGCCAGTACCTACCATGGCCGTCGGTGTGTGGCGGCGACGCTTGAACGGAACCAGTTTGTGGCCGCCACAGAGGAAAACGCTGATTCGTCGTCCACCCAACCATTCGACCATTTCTGTTCATGAATCGTTCCGCGGCTTCGATTATCACTTTTCTCTCGCTTGGTGTTCCTCCCCTCAGAGTAGCGACATCTTCATCGTCCAATGTTCGTACCGTAGTCCCCTCACGCCCTTCGGTAACATAGCCCGGGTTGTTAATGAATCGTGACTCGAAATCAGTTTCGTATCTCATCGTGTAATTATCCGCTAAGTCGTTGTCGAACCGCGGAGCGTCGAGATCGAATACTCCGGAGTCGCTGTCTTCCCCGGGCATCTGTAACCATCCTTGGACCGCATTCCATGGGATGCCTCCTAACGCACTGACTTCATTCTGGAAGGTATAGGGACCATTGGGGAATACATTGTTCACATCAATCATGTTAGGAGTTATATGGATGCGGTACACGTAATTTCCGAAGCCCTGTGCATTGGCGAAGTTGACGGCTGACTGCCCGAAGCTTCTCGAGGTTGATATGTAGGCTGAATGCGGCGACTGGGCGTTGACGTGATCCCAAAGACTATAACCTCTAGGGTCATTGTAGTCTATTTCAGGCCAGGGGAGGAAGCCCCCATCTGCTTCAATCTGATTTGGGCTTCGAGAGTCTCCACGGAAAACGTAAAGTGACCGGTCGCCTGGTGGTAATCCCGCAAGACATTGGTCAAGGGTAGAGCAGAGAAATGTAACGAGGAATGCAAGTTGGGGCCAGTATAGTCGAAGCATCGTTGCAGACGGCCTCGTGTTGGACAATGGTTGGCAAGACTATGGGCTGCAACGAAGAAGGAACCGGCTCACGAGTCACTAAATAGATAAGTAACGACTGTTAGACATATGCTTTCCCTGGGCTCTGCCAACCGTTGCATTTATTCCTTTAGACAGCTTGACATATTTAAAGATCAGAGATTGGCCTGCTACCCGTTGACTGACAGCTTCCTGTCAGCCGTTGAAAACGCCTGCTATGCCAAGCGGAGAACCGGTAGTCATCGATGGCCACTTGAACCTCTAGCTCGCGTCAGCTGACAGGGAGACGAAGCAGACTTCATGCGCTTGAGAAGATGAACTAGATGCCGAAAAGACAAGGGCGTGATGAGCAAACAGATGATACTGAACATGCGAGTTGTTGAATAATACGAAGATGTATGAGCGATTGTGTTTTCCTAGAATGATGAAAATCCGATCGATCTCATGACCTTGATGAAGGATGATGCGATATGCTTCCGATGAGCGAAGCCATGATGGTCGACTTATTTGACGAAAGAGACACCCTGTCAAGATGAGGCTGAACAGATGCAACCGATTCATGTTCACACCCTAACAAGGTGAGGCTGAACAGATGCAACCAGTTCATGCTAACAAGACTAGAAAAAGCCTAACTGCGGGGGGGTGATAAGATAGCGTCTTGATGCGTGTCATGATCTATAATTAGGAGTTCGTATGTGAGATTAGCAGGACGATTTACTGAAGTCCGGTGAAATGGTTAACTGGACTATGAAATAGCACTCACCTCCAGCCAGCCCCCTCCGTAGAGTGGCTGGCTGATGCGGAAGAGCTTCGAAGACATTCGTAAGCTACGGTGCTATCATCAGCCGACGATAGTGTTGGGATGTACACTGATGATGGCTTACACAAGGGGGGGGGGCCTATACGGGACGGATCACGATGACCAAGGTAGAACTGTCTGGACGTGTCACGAGATGAGCGCATTTATTGGGCCCGTTGCACCAGCTATCAAAAGTGGAAGCACCTCCGGAGAGACGGCAGATTAGCCTCAGAGTTTAGTTGATTGGCAATGCGCGGACACGCATACAAGATTGGGGCTCGGATGCAATCAACCAGGAGAACAGCAGGGCAAATGATGTCTCAAGATTCTCGAGTCTGCTTGAGCAGGATTTCCCCCTTAACCTGGTCGACTTGTGGCTTCTTCCCCGTCTATGACCATCGTTGAATCGTATTATACAAAAATTTGTCCACGTTCTCTCCCCTTTTTGAACATGAGAAAGTCGACCAAAGTGCCAATATTGCTCCTAAAGCGGAACCAAAACCAACGTGCCCACAACAACCCGTCTGCACAAGAGGGTGGCATCGATACGACCTATACAATCGAGAGAGCAGAGCAAAAGTTCTACCCAGCCCAGGCCCGTGCCGCATCTGCATGTCTATCTGGATGGCGTCTTTGAAATGAAAGGATCAGATTGGACTTTTTCAGATTTGGTATCTGTAGGGAAGATGTCGCGTGGGTATCTGATCATCAAGGGAGTGCAGCACGACTGGGCTAGGAAATAAGCTAGGACGCGTCTGCATCGAAGGAGCCTTGGTTGTGATAGGTCACTTCTTGGGATAGGCCATCGGATGAACTGGTTGCATGGGGCGGTATTCCCGAACGGCATCTTAACAGCCCGCTTGGATCGAAATAAAGATGCCGAATGCCCCCCCTTACTTGTCTGAAGAATTGTGTCGGATCGCGTCCCTGGGCTGATGCGTAACCGCTACGACAGGAAAAACCGGCTCGTCAAAGGTCTTGGAGATGATGATGATGATGATGATGATGAGATTTTCCAGTATCGGCCTGGCCCTTGGTGCCATCCTCTGCACGGCTTGGGCCCTTCCCACACACGACGGCCCTCCCGGCACCGACGAGGAAACGCTGCGGGCGATAAACGCAACGGCCTTTGCTATAACGGTGAGTGCCTGAGGGCCGCGTTCTTTGTTGATCTTGACTGACTCGGTCAGTACGGCTACCCCTTGGCTCATTTCGACGCCACCGTAGAGCCCGTGCTGGCCTCGGTTGGCACCAATGCCTTTCAGCACCAGAGAAACACTGTCAGGGCGGATGATGACGACGACGATGACGACCAACTGCCTACTGCTCGACCCAACACCGACGTGCTCTACTCCGTGGCCGCCATAGACCTTTCTACCACCGATGTGATCCTGACGATACCAAAGATAGGCAACAGTCGTTACTTTGTTGTTTCCTTTTACGACCTGTAAGTCATGACCGAGTGTTGAATCCCTTATTATTACCCTTATACACGTTTGATAACTAACGGCTGCCGCCCTGCTCGCTCAGCTGGTCAAACAACCTTGCCAACGTAGGAAGGCTCACGATGAGCGTCCCCGGCAAGTATCTGCTCAAAATCGCCAACCGACCATGGCAGATCGGATGGGTCGAGGCAGATGAAGGCAACACAGACTACGCAGGCTACGTCTACTTTCCCACAATCTACGGCCTCGTCCTCTCACAGATGTTAGTTCGGAACAACGAAGCAGACGTTCAAGCGGCGCGAGAGGCTCAGAGTGGCATCAAGTTGACGACGGAACCCCGTCCCGGACCTCGTCTCGGCCCAAAGCTCACGTCCGAACTGCTAGGCGATGGCGTTCTCGAGCCAATCGCGCAGCGACCAGTCGGCCAGCTGAGCCAACACTCGGCGCGGGACCTCCTCGATGTCGTAGCCCGAGTCGATCCCTTCAACCGACCGTGGCGGCCAAGAGACGGCGCCTCGGTCACGCGCCAGTTCGAAGACGCCGGCTTGGCACATGGCGAGTACGAGCCACCTTCTGAACTGCAGTACGAGAGGGCGATGCAAATCGTCGACAAAGGCCTGCTGGAAGCTGAGAAGAGGCTGCAGCCGTACGGCAATGGCTGGTTCGGTTTCCCTCACGGCATGACCGGCATCTTCGGCGACCAGTATGCCGTCCGTAGCCTCGCCGCCTCGATTGACTATCTGCAGCTGGTCCCCTCCGAGGCCCTGTTCCTGACCTGGATGGGTGACAGCGGCCACCAGGGAGCAAGGGACGGCCTGACGCTCGATCACGGGGACGCCCTCGTGGTAACCTTTCCGTCTGGAAAGCCCCCCGTCACCGTCAGCGGCTTCTGGACCCTGTCGGTGTACGACGCCGACGGCGGTCTTGTTCCCAATGACCTGGGTCGCTATTCGCTCGGCGACGGTAGTAACCTGACGTACGTCACCGGTCAACCCGTCTATGGCTTCTCGAACCGCACCGATGCCTTTTCCATTCTGGTTCAGCCACGGGACGTGCGTCCTCCGGCCAACTGGACGAATAACTGGCTCCCGGCGCCGTCTGGGGGCGACAAGTTTTCCATCAATCGTGAGTTGTCGTTTTGTGTCTCTTTTCAACACCTCGGGGACGGATGTTCTTCACCGTCTTTGCTTGGCTAACTTGCCCTGCAGTGCGTCTTATCGGCCCGAAACTGCCGCTAACCGCTGGCTCATCGTATGTTTACCCAATCGTCACCAGGCGAAGAGCGATTGTTGGTTAAGTTGCTCAGGGTTGCCATTCCCTGGTGTGCCTCCGGGGGGTTGGACAGGTTGGTGAGGGGGTTGGGGAATGGAGCAAGCCAAGCCGTTGCCCTAGGAGCCCATCACTATTCATCCAATATACATGCTGCCAACGTGCCATGCTCTGGTCGGTTCTCACATCGTACAATGTACTACTGCATTCACGTTTCCGTTTTCGCGGACTCGTCGTTTCATGAGGATGCATTCTGTGTATGTACATGCAAACAAGGCCAACACCTTCATTATATGGCCTCTATTACACCTCAACGCCACGCATACACCGATACCATGACAAAAAGACGACCATAACCGCACGCGCCGTCAACTCTTTTCAGGCATCGTACTGGGTGCGTTCTCATTCGTCATGCCACTGTAGGCTGGCCGAGGCCGCGTGCCGTCAAAAGGCCCGGCCAGGTTCTCGGCCATGGCTTCGTCATAGCTCGGGGGCGCCTCTGCCGTCGACTGGCCCGGGGCCAATTGGGGAGGATACAAGGGATCGTGGCTGGCTATAGACGAGGCCACGGAAGAGGGCCGGGAAGACATGCTCACCCCGGAGACTGAAGGTCGAGCCGGTAAGGCAGGAGGGCGGCTCGAAGTGATGCGTCCAGGCTTTCGGCTCTTGGCCGCGTCGACGAGCTCCGGCGGCGGAGTGATGCCCGAGTAGACTTCAATATGAGAGAAGTGAAGAGAAAGGAAGATGGTCTGCGGGTGAACGGGGTCCTTGAGCGTGCCCGGCTTCCCCCAGGCCAGTCCCAGCTTGAGCTCCATCTGATATCGGCGCGTTATGTTACAGGTGACAAAAGACGGCGCGACAGTGTTTGGCAGAGACCGATTTCTCCATAGGTCGTCTGGCAAAGTAAGCTCTTGACCGACCTCGTCCTTGGGCGACGATGTGACGGGAATGCCGAGGTTGGAGTTGGAGACAACCACCCAGCGATTGACCTTGACCTTATTCAAGCCGTGTGTACGGAACTCGGTTAAGCCGATGAGATCGAGCTGGAAGGAGACGAGATAAACCTGATCGGGGCATTCGGTAAGCTTTTTGGCGATGAGGCGGAGAGGCACAGGCTGGTTGCAGGTAAGGATGGGAGGATGAGGCAGCCGAGCCGATATTTCGATGCTTGGCGGCGGCGTCGGGAGGCTCGACTCCTTCTCCCCCTTCTTGGACGAGAGAGAGGCACGTTTCATGTCCGGGTGCGACGGGAGCGAGCGTGGCCGAAAGGTAAAGGGCCGCCGGGCAAAGGCCTCCTGGCCAGACTCCCCGGGCCTGGGCGGCTCAATGGGCAGGAACTTGAGGCCAGTCTGGAAACGCCAGTTCTCCTTGAGGAAGCCGGGGCGCTGAACGGTGACTTTGATAAAGTAACGGATCTCGCCATCCATGGGGTAGCCGGTCAGAGATGGCGGTAGAGTGCGGGTTACATGGCGGAGATAGAGCTGCTTGGTGCCGTCCATGAGACGGACGCCGCCCATTCCGAATAAGCCGCCGCCCGAGTTGAAGCCACCGATACGGGCCATGGCTACGGGATCGCTGCAGGCATTGTTGACGGGCAGCTTGAACTTGAAGGGAAACTCGTGCTCGCCGGGCTGAAGGGGATAGGCGCCGTAAGGATTGCTGGAGCTGGAGTGGTAGTCGTCGGGGAAGACCTGCTGGATGCGATAGAGGATCTTGTGATTCTCGACGACGACACTTCCGGGAGGCCCAGGCATGGCAGGCGGAGGATGGCCGTTGGAGTCGAGTTCGAAGGGATTCGGCACCTGATGAGCCGTGATGGACTCGCCCTCAAGCTTGACGACGATGCTGCCAACCTGCTCGGCGCGGTTGAGGCCGAGGACGACGCGGCCGGCGACATGATCGAGATTTGTGTAGAACTCGGGACGGTTGTCGATGGCGATTCGGAGGGACATGTTTGCAGTCTGTCGATCCTTTTTATCCCTCGCTTCTGAACCTGGCTTGGATCGGCCGAGGCACGGGAAACGAGCCCGGCCGGCGGGTCTTTGCTTCGCGCGTTTCTTCGAACACAAGCCGATGAAGGGAGGGAGGCGCAGCGCGCGCGCTGAAAGAGTCCGATGACGCGGCTGCCGTTTTGCTTCAGGGCATCTTGGGCAAGGATGGGAAAGGCCTCGCGAGGACCGGCCGGATCGAGGAGCCGGCCGTAAGCTTCCAGCCTGTCACGCTTCCTGTTACCGAAGCCGGCGCCTGCGGATTCGTCGCTTCAGCTTCACGTGATGTCGCTCTCGCTGCTTGCGCCTGCTCGTGACGTCAGAGAGTCACGTGAGAAGAGTTTCTTCTCGGCCGAGGATGCCATAACTTCCGACACTGGGGACATTGTCCCTACATATACCATGGCCCTGCCACGAGAAACGAGCAAAATTATGTTGACTTTCCGTATAAATTGTAAGAGATAGTACATCTGCGTGCTTGTTTCACCTGTTAAGTCTCTGTATTTCGGATTTCCCCAACAGGTCTTGGGACCCTGGGGGCTGTTGATGACACAACCGGGGCAAGAAAGTGAAAGCTAGGTAGGTAGGCGTTGGAAAGGATGACGGGAAACTCGCTGCGACGGACAGCAGAGAAAATGCATGCGAGTTCATTTATGAGCTGGAGAGCAATCATCTGGATTGTTGTCGTCCGGGAGCACTAATCTAGGTGAGCCTCGCAGCTTGCCTCGCAGTCCTTGATGGGAGGCGAGAGCAGACTATAGTACTTGTCGCAAAACCGCATCCTGTAGTGTCTCTAACTCGAGGACATGGTTTCTTGGTTCTACATGTCAACCCCGATACATCCCTAATGTCCTTCACAAGGTCTGCAAGTCGGACATAAAATCCATTCAAGCAGTTCCCTATGAACCTATCAATGGGATCTTGCGGGTCAGTGGCGCCTCAGATAATAGTTGCAACATCCAATGCAAAGTTGTCCGAGGTTTGTTCATACTTATTCGATCATGAAGCAACCCGTTGGCAAATAATTCGACAAACTGACATCAGCGCCACGAAAGAAGCATTGACTAAGGTGTGGACAATCTAATGGGCCGAGCAGCTCTAATATGTCTTGTTCGTGGCGTAACCGCTCTTCTTCCGGCTCGAGGGACACCTTTACCGCTATATACGGGGAGACGCGGAGCACGACAGAGTGGCCGCCGAGGCCGAAAACATATGAACCAGGACAGATCATCATCAATTGCCTTATGATAGGATTGAGGGGTTCCCTTGGATACGGTAATAGGTCTAAAAATTGAACCAATTCTTGGTATGTCCAGTCAAGACCAGCCATTTTGTACGACCAGTGAACGACGAGTAAATTTTAAACACTTCTCGGGGAATGAAATTTACAGATGGCGTCCGAGACTGCATCCACGTGGCGCTCAGGCCTTCATCCATCACGTTGGAACTATCCGGTCAGGGCCTGGATGGCCACACACCATTATGATAGGTGCAATATCGTTCCAGCACATTTATAATTCGCCATTTTAGTAGGAATAGAGTAGCATACCGAGAAACACTGCGGAGAACTTTTCGAGACTGAATAGGAGACCACCGATTGGAAACTCGGGGGACGGTGACTCCGTATTTGGGAGTAGACTTTAATACGCACATGGCGGGCCTTCTTATACCTTTTCACTAAAATCGCTCAAGTCGAAATGTAACTAAACCTCTCAAAGGTTAGTAAGCGCTATATATCCACCGCTAAATTTACACGATCAGAATATCAGGTTTCCTTGTGTATGTCTTTATAGGCCCCCCTTTTCCTTCTTCTTTCTTCTAGAGGCCCCGCCAGGCGAGGGACTTTGCGGGTGCTTCTTTGGGGCTAAGTCTTTGCCCTCGTCAAACTATCACATGACGGTTGAGGTTATAGATAATGTCATCGAATAGGCTTCCATCACCTCAGTCAAAATCATGGTTCTAGCCAGGTAGGGGTTTGCTTGTGGACTTATCGTCGACCGCATCTAACGCATCCCGTTTTCCCCTCGACTTTCTCACGTCCACGCGCAACGGCTTCTTCAACGCCCTAGGTAAAGTGTAGTGTCGGTTTGGCCAAGTTCCAAGCCAACTGACACGAGGCCTTATAGTCAACTCAAACCACGGACGAACAGTTCGAGTTCCTTCGCTCCCATACATTTGAAGCAGTCGATTTTGATCGCAGAATGTCATGGACAGCTGGAAGCGGCCGATTGGCTACCGTGGGCGCTTTTCGGTCTACGGCCGAAGCTGCCGCAAATGTTGCCCTACCGGCAAACCACAACATAGTACGCAAGTAAAGATTGCTAGTACTTGACAGCCACTGCACGCCCTGTCTCAAAATTCAACATAACTGTTACCGTACAATCACGTCCTTGTCCAGCCCCGTATACCTGCACCGCCTCTGTATGTTTGATATGGCCCCTGCTCACCTCTTCTCCATTTCGGGTATTACTCCTCATCACGTATTCGAGGACACGGTGATTCTGCCCTCACATGCAGTGGGTGTAGTGGGTTCCGCAATCCCTTCCAGAGGAAGCTCCCAATTATCTCCTCCAGCTGGCCCAAAGCAGCCATCCGTACAACCGGCGAGAAAGGAGGACTGGGAGTCGGAGCATCGGACACGCAGTGGCATGTAGTGTCGCTAGTGCCTGCAAAGAAACAACATCGGGACATGCAACAGCCGGAGCAAGTCGATCCTGTCTATCTGTTCCAGCTGCTCTTGATTTGTGTCGCTTGCTCGGTCTCCGGTCACCTTCATCGTCATCATGGAGGCGTTTCAACGACGTCGGCAACTCAAGACGGGAAGAGACCAAGCTTCCCCGTTGATGTGTCCCCGGGATGCTCGCTGCTGCGAGACATCTGGCTCCCTCTGTCATATTATTAGAGACAAGCCAAATCAATAGGACAGCATCCTCACCCAAAATAGATAACGTCCTTGCACAAGGTTCGAGAACCTTACAATACTTTTGCTAACGGTCAAAGTCCTTGCATGACCGTATGCAGGCAGGTTTGGGATTGTTACGACCTTCGCCAGACTTCTCACGGTCGTATGATGACCCAAAAAACAGAAGATCAAGGATCGATGAGTCACGGAATAGTGTGTCTCTTTTCGTCGATGATGTAGCCATGATGCTTGCGGCCGGATGACCAGAGGGGGAAAGCTATCAAACTGCATTGCATGGTACCTCGAGACGTCTCTGGAGCCTGCCCAACTGGTGTTTCTTGGAGCAAGCAGCACTTGTACCGCACCGGGCATTTCCTCATTCGTATCGCGTTGTCCCTCGCGTCACATGCTTATCCCTCTCTCCTGGGCCGCCCCCCTGACCGGCCCTCCTTTGATCAAGCACCGGTCTGGACCGTGAATTGACCCCTAACCGGCTGACCACTGCCCCCCCCCCCCC
>LAZP02000362.1:0-21358 GCA_001272575.2 Ophiocordyceps unilateralis | reverse complement strand
GGGGGGGGGGGGGGGTGGCGTATGAACAGCCTCGATACGCGCAATGTGCGTCGGGCAGCTGTCGGTTTTCGGCAAAGGACAAGATTTGAAAGCCACAGCTGCCAGATACCAAGCTCCTCTACCTACCTACCTACATACATCCATACAACATGTCTGCCTCTGTCCAAGCCCGAGAGCACTAGTGCCGGCCGCCGCCGCCGCCGAGCTGACATGATCACGCCATCAGCCTCCTATCTGTATACCGTCCAAGACATGGGGGAGCTCTCGAATCTGACCGTTCGGGGCCAGGCTTTCGGTGGAAGTAGAGGGGCAGGGTAACGGCTGATGCTAGAATCGCGCTGGCTGTTTGGACGGGGACCGATGACGCTTCGACGTTGGCCTCGAAAGAGAAGGTCTTTTGATTTTCTTCTGCAGAGAAACGATGGGCGAGGCGCGCGTTCCTTCGTCACGCGAACTAGCCATGAATGGGACCCTTACCCCCGTTGCATACATACATTCGACTCATTTGACCCCCTCCCCCTCCCTTCCCCCCCGGACGTGTTGACGAGCTCGCCCGGGCAGGAGGGGAGGGGTCTGATAGGAGGGCGGGCATGTGGTGCAGTGTAGGACGCCCTTCGTATGAAACGGCTTTTGCCCACTTTACATGCAGGCATATATCTAAGTGCATACATTAACCGTACGCAACTCACCATCTGGTTTGCTCAAAAAAAAAAAAGGAAAAAAAAAAGGCCAACTGACATGGGCATTATTTGGCCTGTCATCTCCCTCGTCGTACTTGTACACGCCCCATGTCTACTAGCATACATGGCTCGTAAATGTGTATGTATGTGAGTACATACATACATACATACGTATGTAAGTTCGATGCGGCTGATGCCCTCTCATGCCGGCGTGAGACGGCGACAAGGGAGTGCGGCGTGGGCAACGGAGGACCCCTGCCCGCAAGGCATGGTGCCGGAAGGGAGGGTCAGATTTAGAGAATTTCGAATTCGTACTGTCCTCGGCGTGAGATGGAGGGGAGGGGAAAAATAGATTAAAAAAAAAAGCAAGGATCGGACAGCCGGTGGGATCCAAACGATGTCCGAAGTCGAGCTGATTTGGACACCGACTCATCGGGTGGCATTTTCGTCAGCCTGAGCACCCTCCTAAGGGAAAAGACGACAAATCGTATATGCAACCCCGAGGTGTGGTTCGCAGCAAGCGTTTCGCCTTTTACCTCCATGTATGTACGAGCAGGTAAATATGTATGTGTGTAAGTAAGTAAGTATGTAATGCATCTAGATATGCAACTCGCAAAGACAACACGTGACGGGATGTCGGCGAGACATAGAACGAATTATGAGAGACAGGCTGAGACGAGACGACGTCTAGCAGGGGGCCAGGGTAAGGCGGATCGGCTCGGGCCCGGCACAGGCGTGCGACAAGGTTTTCTGTGTATGTCTCAAACGGTCAAGGCTGTTGGAGACGACTGTAGTAGATTTCATAGCGTCGATCCTGCTCCTGGTATCGCTCTGGGCAAACAACAAAGTTGCAAGGCCTCGAACGTCTTGCCCCTCCGGTGACAGGAGCGATTTAGATGTCAGCTTTGGGGTAGTGCCTAGTAGCTTTCTTGCCGGCCCAGTCTAAACCAAACGGTTTCCCGCCGCCCCGAGTATATTTGTTGCCCCTAGCCTTTTTCTCTCCGCGTGCCTCTATTTTTGGGACCCTGTCTTGAGGTGCTTTGCTGCCCCCCCTTTTCCCCCGCCCCCTGCTCCCCCCCTTTCTCAGGGACGTTGTTTTCCCCTACCTTGAGTTGGATATGACGCCATGCCATGGATGTCGTTCGCCTAGACAAGAACCTCACATGATGAGTCGCCGCGCGTCTGATTTTGCAGCTATATGCACGCAGTGGGCACACCTCCCCTACATATATCATGCGCCTGTGCGTGTGCGCGAAGCCCAAAAAAAAAACCCTTGTCCCTTTCTAATGCTTCTGTCGTTTTTTCCATGCGCTCAGCTGCGTTCGTCTTGGAGATTCGAGAAGCGCCGTTACGTAAATAATAGAGATCGGAGGTTACGGACAAGTGTTTATTCATTAAACTCGTCATTGAAACCGTCATCGCCCGGAGAGCTTGAGCCGCGGCTACTACCGTTGCATTCCACCATGATGATGCGATCCTTTGACAGTGCCAATAGGAAGCAAAACAGCTTCGGTCTTTTCCCCCCCCGCATCGCCAACGACGGCGCTGCCGCTCGGCGTACTCCTATAGATCACACAAAATCCTCTCTGCTTTTTTTTCCCCCAATCTTGGCTTGCCGGTGGACAGAACTCGCTGAGAGCCAAGCGGCCGCGCCGGATTAGCTCCGGTCCCTCCGTCAGCCCTCGATCCTCAGATGAAATGGCGGGATCACCAGAACCTGGTTTTCTTTTCTTGCTTTCTTCATTGGCACCGTGACCTTTGCCAAGAGACTCCCGCAGTCTGGATGCTTGGCAGCTCCTACTAGCCTCGAAACACGCTGCGATGGGCCAAGTTCGGGGTGGCACAGGCCACAGTTGGGCGGCGGCGACGAACGGAGGAGCGCTCTGTCGTCCCTTTGGCCGCTGCTGTTTCTTCTGCTTTATTTGCTTTTGTTCTTATTTTGTTACCGCAAAAGAAAAGAAAGAGGTCTTGGCGGGCCGGCACTTCGGGCTGCTGCCCCCATTCTCCCGCCTTTCTTGTCCCCCCCCCCTTCTGTGTAACCAGCCAATTTCCGTCACGGAAGTTCGGCATAGATCAAGCCTTTTCGACCTGCCTTGCCAAGCCTTTTTTGTTTATTAATTGACTTGAAGATAAAAGTCGTCATACGGTGAAGGCAGTAAGGGGTTGGTCTGTCCGACGTACAACTAAGGTTTGCCGTGTCTGCGATAGATATCCCAGTGTGATAGTCATTAGCAGCGTCAGACAAACGGGGGTCCCGGCTCCGGCTTCATCCAATCAAGTTCCCGTCGCCCTGCTCTTCTAGCTCCCGGCTGAGCTGTTAGCGTGAGCCGGTCGCGGGCATCTACAGGCTTGGCCGAGGCGAGCTGACATGTGCTCGTTTCGTATAGGTGAATTGGAGCACAACCGGCGGTGTGTACTGACGAGCCTCCTGGTAAAGGCCGTTTTTCTATCGAGCCTCGTTGACGTACCCAAGCATCCGAGCGACCCGATTTGCCGCGTCTTGGCGCAGCGGGAGTTCAATAGGGGCGCTAAATCAAGCCTCCAAGTCAGCATCAGCCAAAGAGTTGGTGCGGCACATGGACAGCGGCACCTTGTAGCCGTGGGATGGCTTTCCGGTCCAGGCGCCAGGCCCGTCCTTGGCGTGACATGTTTGCGGGCCCCCATGCAGCTTGTCCTGCACATCCCGCCTGTTCCCCCCTCCCTTCCCCTTCTCAGTAGCCAGAGACGCACGTAAGAAAAGCACCGACAGTGCACGTCTCGAACTGCTTCACGTCGTTCTGCGCCCGTGCGTCCCTTTGTCTCATTCTGAACTCGTACAGGGCTGAAGCGGCCCGCTCGTTTGTCTATCACGAGAGAGGGACAGAGAGAGCTAGGCCTGACTTACATACACCGACCAAGTCCAGACTTACACGAAATACGCAATATCACCTTCGCATGTCAGCTCTTCAGAGAGGAGGGAGGGCAGAAGGGGGGGGGGGGGGGGGTGAAGGAGATGGTTTGAGGTTGCGATCGACAACCTTTTTTTTTTTCGCCTTCCAGGCCACCGGGCCTCATCTCGACTGCATTAACTCCGCCGGCCGGCAGCCCTAAAAAAGGACCTTGTCGACAATAAGCTCGCATGAGGGCCGCCGGGATGCTTGACCATGTGCTCCAACAGATCATACGGTACTTGCACTGTCTCTCAGCTAGCCCCGGCCTGAAGCCTGTCTCTCGAGCATGCCGTGGCGAATGGCACGCCGTCGTCTATCGAGTCCGCATGTCGATTCATGGTCTGGCTCGCCAACCGCATCGGCACGCCCCTCTTCCACTACTCATCGTCTCGTCTCCTCGTCCCTTTTCGTTTCTCGGCGCTCGAGCTATAGTTGCTACGTGCAAGCCCCCCCCCGTTACATACGTCCTCGCGTGCACGTATCATACATAACATACGTAATATCTCATATCCGTGCAGTCACACCTGCGCATGTATATATGAATACATATGCACGCCTCTATTATCTATGTCCGTTGTGTTCATATCCATCTACATGAAATCTTTCAGCCAGTTCATGACTCACAGCTGCGGACCAAGATTCCGGTACGGATATCACGGTCGGCATTCAACGGCATTTCCCTTTCAGTCAAACACAGAGTAAGACTCAACTATCGAAGCCCAAAGGTAAGCTGAATCAGCCGCGTGTGATGTGGCGAGCAGCCTGAGTTTCTGATATGCATAAATCCTGGAAGATGCACGAATGCATAATAGAAGGTCCAATAAGTTACCGGACAGGCGCTTCGGCTTTCGATCCTTGTACGAGTTAGCTGCAATCATACATGCAACCCGCCCAGGCCGTCGCTCATCCCGACAAAGTTGTACTATATCTGTACTTGGACTACTTGGCGCGTCTTTAGTGGCGCCGCCGTCTTCCGTTCTTTCATATTTCTTTTTTTTCTCTTTCTCACTTGCCTCGTTCTTTTTTTTTCTCCTGCTTCTTTTCTCGGACCGGCCCCTATCTTGTTCCTTTCTCCCTGAGCCCCGACCACCGTATGTTGGGTCCAGTGTCGAGTCTGGGGAAAAAAAAATATCAGAGGTGCCGCCATCTTGCTGGGTTCCATACTCTCACCTTCACCCCTAGGCGCCACTCTTCTCTTCTCGCAGCTCAGCCATGTCGGGCACTCCCCCATGTTCCATTGCTGTCGAGGATCGGTTCGGCCCAGCCGTTACTGATTCCTGCCTCGGAGGCTTCGACTTCACTCTTCTCTTCGAGGAGAGCATACTCACTCTTGTTCCCCTGGCGATCGCTTGTGCGTCTCAATGCTTGGCTCCTGGAAAATAGTTTGCTGACAATCATATCGCGCAGTGCTTTGGGCGGCGTCGCGAGCTCTCACCCTCCGAATTGAGCCTGCCAAGGTTAAGGCATCATGGCTGCTCGCGGCGAAAATGGTATTCATTCACATCTTACTTCACCAACGTTCCATTGAATCCCGTGTCTGAGGCTGACGAGCGGTAGTTTCTGTACTTCAGCTACGTGATCCTACAAGTCGCGCTTTTGGGTCTGTGGGTTGCGCGTGGCACGCCTCAAACGCGACTTACCGTGGCGTGCCTGGTCTTGACCATTGTCGGCTATGTCGCCCTCTCGCTCACGTCTTACATGGAGCACCTGCGCTCAGTCCGACCTTCGTCCATGCTGTCCCTCTATCTTAGTATTTCGCTTCTCGTGGACATGGCTCGTGTCCGTACACTGTTCTTCATGCCTGATAGCAGAACGCTGGCCGGTATCTTGCTGGCCAGCCTTCTGCTCAAAGTCTTACTCTTCTGTCTGGAATCGACTGAGAAACGGCACCTTCTGCGCGAGAACTGGAAAAGTGTGTCGCCAGAGGACACCGGTGGTTTTTACAATCGAGCTCTCTTTGTGTGGTTGAACGCCGTTTTCCGCAAGGGTTTCCGCACTCTCTTGACAATCGCAACTCTGACTCCTCTGGACGACGAGATGCTGGAGGCTTCTAACCCGACCAAGTTGATCGAGCGGTGGGAAAAAGGTCATTCTCAAGCCATCGTAACTGAGTTGGCGAAATGCTAACATTGTTTTCTTCGTCTAGCCGGCAAATCAAGCGAACATTCTTTGGCCTGGACCTTTGTGGTGCACTACAAGTGGTGCATCTTCTCCGGCATCTTACCAAGATTGGCTTATACCGGTTTCAGTTTCTCACAGCCCTACCTGATTCAGCGTGTTCTCGACTTTACCTCCGAGCCTGAAAATCCAAACTCGCGAAACATATCATATGGACTGGTCGGGGCATATGCTATTGTTTATATTGGACTTTCTGTTCGCACTCCCGCTTTCCCTCCTGAGATACTCAGCTTATACCTCTCGCCAGTTATCGTTTGCCATATATCAACACAAGACGTACCGCCTGCTCACGCTGTTTCGCGGCAGCCTGGTGACACTCATCTTCAACAAGACGCTTCGAGTCAGCTCAACGTCGATCGCAGACGGCGAGGCAATTACTCTCATGAGCGCCGACATAGATCGAGTCGGCTCCGTCACTCTCATTCACGAGTTCTATGCCAGCTTCATCGAGGCCGCGATAGCCCTCTGGCTTCTGTACAGCCTCCTCGGAATAGCCGTTGTGGCTCCCGTTCTCTGGATCATTGGTATGAACAGTCATCAATCCTTCCAAGTACAGTTGATTGACTTGGTGCCAGTTTGTCTCATCGGGGGAATTCCTCTAGCCAGAGCGGCTGGTAATGCTCAAACTCCCTGGCTCGAGGCTATCGAAGAGCGCCTCGCGGCAACGTCCAAGGCGCTAAATGCCATGAAACCAATCAAGATGACCGGTTTGGCCGACATCGTGTCTTCTCAGATTGCCAATTTCAGGTTGTTGGAGATTCGCGCTTCTCTCCGCCATCGTGTCCTCAACATCTTCGTCTTTGTCGCGTGTAAGTAGCCTCAAACCGTTCTGTTTGCATCCGCTGACTCTCGACCAGACTTCGCGTCCTCCGGCCTAGCCCCAGTGTGGGGGTTCGGCGTCTATATCCTTCTCGCAAGATCTAGAAATAGCGGGACCTTGACCGAGAGCACTGCGTTTGCCGCCCTCAGTGCGTTCGAGCTCCTGAACCAGCCCATGATGAATGCCATCGACGGATTTGAGCACGTTCAAACTGTCCTCAATTCCTTTCGGCGGATCCAAGAGTACTTGGTTAGCGAGGAGCGGGAAGACTACAGAATTTCCAGCCTGGACAGGACGCCTTCGGACTCTGATCTCTCCAGGTCTCAGGAAAACGAAAAGGTCGAAAAGCCCCGGATCAAGGACATGTCGGACGCCTGGCCAGACTCCATCAGGGACGATTCAATCACAGCCGCCGTCGTGAATGATGCCTCAGCCCAATACTCGGAGGAAGGCGAGCCAGTGCTCCGAAACCTCAGCTTTGAAGTCCATCGCAGCCAGATAACGATGATCTACGGTCCGGTTGGCTCTGGAAAGTCGACGCTGCTGAAACTGCTACTGGGAGAAATGCCAATCACCTCTGGATCCGTCACCGCCAACTTTTCCAGAACAGCCTACTGCCCGCAGACGCCATGGATCACCTGGGGCAGCGTTCAGCAAAACATCGTCGGCATGTCCTCCTTCGACAATGCTTGGTACGACACTGTAGTTCGTGCGTGCGCGCTACTCCCCGACTTTGAGGAGTTGACAAACGGAGACAAAACCCATGCCGGCATCAGAGGCGCTCGACTGAGCGGCGGGCAGCAAATGCGGGTGGTGCGTAGACACGCGCGTTGAGCTCAATGCTGTATGCTGATGATCCTCCAGTCCTTTGCTCGAGCACTTTACTCGAGAAATGCTACCATGATTCTGGACGACGTCCTTACAGGCCTGGATCGGGCCACTGAACGGACCATCTTAGACGCCGTGTTCAGTCCTCAAGGATTGTTGAGACAACAGAAATCCACGGTGGTTTGGACCACAAACTCAGGTAGGCCACCACAAAGCGAGGTTTGTTGAGAAGATATTACTTACTGACTTCAAACTCCAGCCCATCACCTGAGTTATGCCGACCATGTGATTTGTCTGGACAAAGATGGAAAGATCGCGGAGCAAGGCCCCCTCGACAAACTGTCTATTGCTGCCAATGGCGTTCAGAGTCTTTCAAGCCAGCCAATCATGGAAACCAGTCGTCCAGAGCTAGAAATCCCCGAGGATGCTCTCCATGAGCTGGAGATCCTCGAAGAGCAGGAGCCAGAAGAGACCCGCCGTGCAGGAGACATGCGAATTTACGCCTACTATGCAAAGACGGCAGGCTGGTGGACAACCTTGATCTATCTATTTGCCTGTGCCGCCTTTGTGTACGGCGCCATCTTTCCCTGTAAGGTGCCCCAGGACTTGATCTCACACGAGCAGCCCACACTGACCTGACTTCCCTCGGCCAGCTGTCTGGTTGCAGTGGTGGACAAATGCCAACGCGGAGCGTCCAAACGAGCGTATTGGCTACTGGCTTGGTGTCTATGGCGTACTCGCGGCCGTGACCATGGTTGGCTGCACGCTGGCTGACTGGTAAGACTGCCTTTGAGCTGCTGAATAAAGCCAACTCACAAGGTATTTAGTGTCTTCAACCTGGCCGTGCTTCCTACAACCGCACGAAGGTTCCATGAGCTCCTGTTGAGCACCACAATGCGGTAAGTCGACTTCATGTCCAAAGAGGGGTTGACACTGACTTCACGCATTCAGGGCGCCGACGTCTTTTCTGACGTCCACGAATGCGGGAACGACGCTGAACAGGTAAGGCTGACCTTCAGCTCCTTTGAAGGAACACAGCTAATTCGAATTACGTTGCAGGTTCAGCCAAGATCTCGAACTAATTGACAATGACCTGCCCATGGCTATTGATCAGACCATATTCCAGTTCTTCTCAGTAATCGCTTCAGCCGTCCTTGTCTTCATTGGCTCTGGCTATGTCGCCGCTGCCATTCCTTTTGTTTTCGTGGCGCTGGCCGTCATTCAGTTTTACTATCTCCGCACATCCCGGCAGCTGCGACTCCTCGACATCGAAGCCAAGGCACCCCTTTTGTCCCAGTTCCTGGAGACGCTGAACGGTATTTCATGCGTCCGAGCATACGGCTGGTCGCACAAGTACATGGATCGCAACCACGAGGCCCTCAACGTGTCGCAGAGGCCATTCTATCTGCTGTGGTGCATTCAGAGATGGCTGACTCTCGTCTTGGACCTGCTGAATGCAGCAATTGCCATTCTTCTTGTCGGAGTTGCCACAAATGTCCGTGGGGGGTCGAGTGCATTCCTTGGAGTCGCCTTGTTCAATGTCATAGCTCTCTCGTCATCCCTCCAGACTCTGATCACCGAATGGACCCAGGTGGAGACCGCACTGGGAGCTATCAAGCGTATTCGATCTTACGTCACGACCACGGAGGATGAGAACCTGCCAAGCGAAAATGGCACCGTTGCTGATGAATGGCCTCAAGAGGGAGAAATCACGTTCAAGGACATCTCGGCCTCTTACGGGCCCTCTACTGAAGCAGTGCTGAAGGAAATCAGCTTCTCTATCAAGCCTGGCGAGAAGGTGGCCATCTGTGGCCGAACAGGCAGGCAAGTTGACGCTGATACCACTCAGGTTGTTGATCGGACTAACAGCCTGCTAGTGGCAAATCTTCACTGGTTGCAGCGCTGCTCAGAATGTTGGAGGTGGAAAACGGAACTATCTTGATAGATGGCGTAGATATCAGCACGATTCCCCGTCAAGAAGTGCGCAGTCGACTCAACACAGTGCCGCAGGACCCTTTCTTCCTTCATGGCAGTGTTCGTCAGAATGTCGACCCCCTGGAGATGGCCGACGACGAACGCATTAAGCAGGTGCTCCGTACCTTGAATCTCTGGGATATTTTCGAGAAGCAAGAGGGGCTCGATGAAGAAGTGACGCAGGAAACGCTCTCCCACGGACAGCGACAACTGTTCTGCCTCGCCCGCAGTATGATCAAAAAGGGAAAGATTGTTGTCATGGATGAGGCAACAAGCAGCGTGGACGCTGAAACCGACGAACTCATGCAGCGAGTTCTCCGCGATGAGTTCAATGGGCGAACAGTCATCACCATCGCACACAAGCTTCATACCGTCCTGGATTACGATCGCGTGGTACTGCTTGACAAGGGCAAGGTAGTCGAGACCGGCAACCCGCAAGAGCTGCTGCGAACAACCGACTCCGCGTTCCGTGAGCTCTACGAGAAGCTCCGCAACAATGTCGAGTAAATGGACCGTATGACCCGAATCTGGACATCAGCAGGACTAAAAGTGCCGCAATAAGTTCATTTCTCACACTTCGGTGTTTAATACCCATTTACATCCGCATCTCTGGCTGATGCTCATCGATCTATTCCTATAATTGCATAACCGGACGCGAACAAAAAGTCTTGAATTGTCCTACTTAGAGATAGCATCAGTTTCTGAAAAAATTCGCCCAAAAAGCAATCATCTTCTCGTGTTAGTCCCCTAAGTCAATAAATCGACACGCCTCCCATAACTGAGTTGAGGTTTCTTGAACCTTGTCATCCTGTTAGCACTTTCCTCATGTCCTTGAATCTGTGGTTTGTCCCTACATTTTCTTTGAGAAATGGTTCAAAGTGGTTACCGGGAATCGGCGAAACCTTGATGGAACCTCCCACTATACCTTCCCAAGCGACGATGGATGCTTCCCTTGTCGTTTGATCACTGAGCCAGTCGTATTGGATGTCCCAGAGAGCTTCTGTGTCCATGGTTTCCCGACTTTGAAGCATAACTGTCTTCAAAATCCCTTTATTGGTCTGCGGAAAGTGGTCCGTTGTATAGGCCGCCAGGAGAGCGGAATTTGACAGGAACTCTTCTTCAAGGGCATCCCGGCTGCTTGATAGATCGTGCCCTGATTGACCGATGTATTTAGTGATGTTTTCAATCGCTGTAGTTGGGAGAGGTTTATGGTCGACGGGACTTGGTGAGTCAATCAGCACAAGGCCCTGAACCTCCAGCCCGTGAACCCTCAGCTGATGGGCTGCTTCCAAGGCAACGACTCCGCCAAAAGACCAGCCTGCCAATGTTAGCTGGAAAAAAAGACTGGTCGAGAAGCGGTATCTCTGCAAAGTCCCGAAAACATACCACCTAATATTAAAGAGGACGATCGAAGTTTGGGATTTGCGAGAATATTTGAAACATAACAGTGGGCCATCTGTTTGACACTGCTGAAGAAATGTCTGTTTCTGCTGCCGCTCCTAAAGTAGGGGTCAAAGAAAGCATATGTTGTGCGATCGTGCCCACTGAGACGCGCGTACATGTCGATTTGGCCGCTGCCGTCGTGGAAAAGACAAAGCGGGACTTGGCTGCTGGAAGAGTCATGTAATGTGACTGGTAACATGTCGGAGCTCTGCAATGTAATCGGAGGAGTTGAGTAGCGCCGCTGGTCTCTGGAATGACACCATGTGGCTCGTGGAGTGGTGACCTGGCAACTATGTCCACGAGCAACTGTTTCATCAAGTTGCGACCTGGCAGGTTGCAGAAATTCGGACAAGAGCATATCATCTATATCCTGAAGAGTGCCGCACTGGGATAAAGCATGGTGGCTTAAGGCGGCTTGGCCGGGAAGGACGCGTGCAAGCTTCGAGGCCATCTCGATCTGCATCAGGGAATCGATGCCAAGATCACTTAGGGACTTGGTGTAGTCGATATCCTCTTCGGTGAAGGCACCAACTTCCATAACGATCCCCTTCAAAACCTGGCTTAGCTCGGCCTGTGACTGGGTATCGCTGGTGCACTCAGTGGGCGAAGAACTTGTAATCTCGTCACTGGTCGGATCTATGTCCTGGCGTAAGAAATCCTCATCCCGAGGGTGGTTTGCGACAGACGACGACATGCGTGAAAGAGCCTGCCGGAATGTCGTGAGTTGTAGCTTCCTAAATTCCATTCCCCGAATGACTGCGGCGACCTTCCCGGAACTATCTAATGCGATTGTGTCGGCATAAATGATGCTATTAGTTTCTAGCAAGCTGCAGTAGATCTCGAAAGAACTTGAGTACTGGAGTTTCCGGTAGGCAATTTCTATGGACTCGACACGAGCGCAAACTCCGATTTGCGATGTTCCAATGCCAAGGTTGGCAATAAAACCCGCAGCGTGAAGCAGTGTGTCCGTGAAGATAGGGTGTACGAGATTGCCCGATAGTGAATCGCCAGGAGACGGTATTTTGAATGAGCCAACTCCCTCAAGGTTTGAATCGGCCACATTGAGAACTAAAAGGCTTCTATATTCAGGCGAGTAGTTCACCACGCGCGTGAAAATGGCTTCGTAGAGGACTTTGGCTTGAAAAGTACTCGTGCAATTCTTCTGGACGTCAGAAAAGTAACGACTCTGCCTAGCCACTAAGGCTTGATCTTTTGCCCATTTCGACGTGAAGAACCTGATGTCGTGAACAGAAACATTGCCGCTGCAGTGCAAATTACTCGAGCTTTTGATTGAGTTGCGGGACATGATTTCGAAACTTGCTGCTGCTGTAGATGACGAGTGCCCTTTCTTCGTGACGCGCACTTGTACTGTAACTGGAGCTGGTTCCCGGGGTGACGATATGTGTACCAACGAACTAGCAAAGGTCATCCCGCTGACGACTAGCACCTGAGTCTCGTAAGGTTTGAGGAGAGAGTTCGTCGCCTCGATGGCGAGCTCGTGAAAGACCGACGCCGGGCAAATTGGAACTCCCCCGACTTGATGTCCGGATATCAGTGGTCCAAGGGTTGCCATGTCCGTCTCCAAGACTAGCTCTTCACTCGAAGACTCGGACGTGTTCAGCCAAGGCAACAAGTCATACCCGGTCTCGATCCGGCCCAGTTCTGCAGGCCCTGATGTGTCGGATCCGCAAACTGAATCGCGATATTTTACGAAGAATTGTGAGCCTTGGAGCAAATGGCCAGGCAAGCTGATGACTGTAGCCAGAGTCCCTGCAAAAACCTCGCGCCATTTTATGGCAGTCTTGAGAAGACAAAGGGCGGCCAGCGTCTCACTCAGAGATTGCCAGGCATCTTGGCCCCTTGTCAAAGTGCCAAGAAACGTACAGCGGCTGAAAGCAACCGAGTCTTGCAAAAGGGGTAGTAGTAAGGGGTGCGGCCCAACCTCGAGAAAGAGGGTATCATTGAGTGCAGCATTTCCCACCAAAAGCTGTAGATTCAGCAGACTTTGAGAAAATTGCACTGGTTGTCTCGCGTGAAGCGCAAAATAATCACTGGGAATTTCATCGCTGATCAGTCGTCCATGAACGGTCGACATGATTGGTATTAGAGGCTGCCTGAAGCTGATCGAGTGTCCGAGGGAGCGTAGAGACTTCAGGATGGGATCCATGGCTGCTGTGTGATAGGCAACAGGGACGTCGAGTTGCTTAGTTTTAATCCGACGGGCTTGACAACGTCCCCTAAAAGTGTCCAATTGCGTCCGCGGACCACCGACTACACAGTTGTTCGGTCCATTGAGGCAGGCAACGGCCAATTGAGCCATGGCTGAATCCTGCGCTATAATTGCTTGTGTCTCGTCAGGTGACAGATTGCACGCAACCATGCCTGACGAGGTGACGAGACATTTGTCGCCTATCATCTTTGCTCGGAATGCCACGACTCGAAACGTATCCTCTACCGTCAACGCACCTGACACGCAAAGTGCTGCATACTCTCCAAGACTGATGAAAAGAGAATTATCAGTTCCGGGCGGCGAATTTTCGCGCACAACTGCAATGAACGCACCTGTGACCTATCAGATAGCCCGGCACGATCCCCCATGATATCATAATGCTGGCCAGCGCATATTCCAAGGCAATGCAGGCGCACTGGGAAACCATCAAGTGCGCCACTTCGGTCAAGTTTTTCGCCTTATCTTGATCCCTCTTGAGTATGAAGTCGAGTAAGCTTGGGCAAGCAAGTTTCAAGCTTTGAATGATGCGATCGCAATCCGTGATGATGTCTCTAAAGGCAGGAAGCGTTGCTATTAACTCTTGGCCCATGCCGCCGTAAAGGGCGCCCTGCCCTGTAAAGACGAAGACCGTGGCAGCGACGTTTGCCACGGGCGTGGACGTCACGGCTCGATGACGTTTCAACTTGGTAAGTAAATCGTCCATAGAGCCGCACGTCAACGAGATGCGGTGGTCATAGTGCTGGCGCCTCGCCGTTGCGGTAAAGCAGACGTCTCTCAATGATAACTGACATCGCCTGTTGCCGAGGAAATCAATGTGTCGACGAACAGCCGACTGCAAGGCTTTCTCTGATCTTGCTGACAGCGCAAAGACGTATGCAGACCGATTCAGAATCTCGTCCGGCATTTTGTGCTGTGAGCCGACTCTCGAAGTGTTGTCCCACTCCTCCAAGAGAAGCGCTGCATTAGACCCAGCGGCTCCAAAATTGCTCAACACAGCTCTCCGAGGCGCTATTCTAGAGTGGTTCCATTGTTCAGTGCGTCTTGGTATGACCAAACCAGCGCTTCGCAAATCGCCGAGAGATGGATTGATACTTTGAAGTCCGGCTTGAAGCGGAATCTTCTCCATTCGAAGCATAAGCAGTAGCTTGACCAGACCAGCTGCTCCCGAAGCTGCTTCACAGTGACCAATGTTGCCTTTGATTGAGCTGACAATCAGCGGCTTAGCTGCCGAATGATGCTTGCTGAAAACGGCCTTCAAAGATTCGATTTCCTCCTTGTCCCCGGCCTGAGTCCCTGTGCCGTGTGCCTCTATCACATCCACGGAACCGGGCTCAACATCTGCCTGCTGGAGTAAATTTCTCAGCAGCTCTGCCTGCGTGTCACTGTGAGGACGAGTTATCGAGGTAGAGTTGCCGCTTTGGTTGACCAACGCGCTTCTGATAACCCCATGGATCTGGTCCCCTTCTGCAATCGCATCAGACAGTAGTTTGAGGACGAACAAGACACAGCCCTCGGCCCGACAATATCCGTCGGCGGCTGCGTCAAAGGGTTTACAACATCCTGTTTGACTCAAGAAATGTCCCCGAGCCAGCCCAAGGTACATCTACCGGAAGAATATGTCAGTAGGTACAAGGCCGTTTGGTGTCATTGGATCAATAATGATATATACTAACGTCAGGACTCGTTATTATGTTCACACCGCCAGCAATTGCTGCAGTACAGTCGCCATTTTGCAGCGCTCGACACGCCTGATAGATTGAAACAGCCGATGACGAGCAAGCACTATCTGTCACAATTGATGGACCACCGAGCCGGAAGAAGTATGAGATTCGTCCGCTATGGAAAGCTCGAAGTGTGCCGCACGTGTAGAAAGCATCAATGTGGTTTCTGAGGTTGGCAGTATAGTCTCCAGTCGCAAGGCCAATATAGCAACCGGTTGTAGCTCTTTGGAAAGATGGAGATGAATCTGGAACATAGCCGGCATCCTCGAAAGCTTCTTGGGCAACGTGAAGCAAAAGTCGCTGTTGGGGGTCCATGGACTTTGCCTCACGAGGAGAGATATTAAAAAACGAGTTGTCAAACCTGCAAAGACGAGTTCAGGTCACGGCAACTAGAAACTCGCACGCCGAGACGGACATGGACTTACAAGAAAGGGTTCTCCAGAAACGCGCCGTGCCCGATTGGCATAGATCGCGGCCGACTTGTGCCAGCCGAATGCAGCTCAGAAATGTCAAATCTGTCTTTCGGGATTGCCTGCATGGCGCTAAGTCCCTGAGATATGGTACCCCATAGGTCATCGACGCCTTCCCCCTTTGGAAGCCGAACGCCCATCCCAACGATTGCGATGTGTTTATTCTGTTCTTGACTTCGAAGCTTCTGTGGCCTGCAGGATTTAAAAGGCGAAAGATCTGTTAGTCTTATCCTGGGATCCAGAGGCTTAAGGTCGGGGAAAAGAGAGCCAGAGCTCGGTCCAAACGACATTATATTTATCGCTGCTTCTGGTTCTTTGGTCAGTAACCCCCATACCGCTTCCGCCATCTTCTCAGCTGTCACAGCCCAGTTGACGCAATGGATCAATAACTGTCGTGTTAGAAAAGCACAGATGTCATCCCCAGAGACTTTGGACCCGTCGAATAGTGTGCCGTCAAGAGTGGAAAAGATAGGCTTCATAGGCATGGAGCAGCTGGCAAACGAGATAGCCCTACGACTCAAGTCCTCTAGGACTTCCCCTACAACATCCTCTAGTTGCTCTCCCCCGTGGTACCACCCATGTACATTCGCGAATGTTGCCGTTATATTTGGGATCGTCTGCAGCTGTGCCTGGAAAGCACAAAGATCCGATTTCGGTCCTGAGATGGATATTGTGCCGCCCTTGGATATGGCAGAAATCCTCAGTGCTGAGGAAACTTGCTGATAGCCACTCGCTTGCGCCTTGCTGTAGTAATGTGACAACTTCTCCTTGACTTGAGCCAGAGAGAAACCACGAGTCACAAGGGAGAAAGTCGCTTGTGGATTCAGCAACTCGCCGGCTTCGTGGCTGTCCATAGAGATCCTCAAGGTCCGAAAGAGGCTTCGACAGGCGGTCCAGAAAGCAAGACGGAGGCCCTGAACTCCCGAGGCCAGAAAGTCACACAAATCGTAAGAAATTGCCACGACGGTAGCGGGGATGATGCCCGAGGAGAAGCCAGCTGTCGCTTGAAGTTGATCGACAGAGTCCTCGTATGCTTTATTATGGCGCAGTGTCTCGGCCAAATACCCTAATAGCTGGTGGAGATAGAGAGTAATTGCTTGGATGACGGGATGAGTGTGGTATTGCACTGCAGGCTTGAGAAGGTCGCATGGAGAGCTAAACAGGGAGAGATCAAGTGAAAGAAGATGGCGCGACTCGTCATCCAGACTGGCGATTTCCTCAAGGAGCGCCGCATGGCACCTTGAGAGCAAGATGTTACCGGCAGTCAGAGATCGAGCATGATGTTCTGCGATGTTGGCTGCATGAAGAGAAAGTATGGAAAATGACCCCTGGCCGCCGAACACAGCGAAATGATACTCGACCGAACTCTGCTTCATAGTAGGAAAATCAGACCGATGCGGTGTGAGTACATGAAGAGAGGAAGAAGGGACAAGAAGCCAATATGCGCGGGTGGGTGGAGTTCTAACCCGAGGCAGGCTGTATCGGAAGATGATTAAAAGGGACTACTACGGTCCTCAAATGCAATGTCATGTCACCGTTGCCGAATGTAATGTGGCTGCCTGGCGGTCTCGCAAGGATGGCTCGACCACTGAACTATAAACTGGGTGAGTAGCAATCGTTGGAATGCGGGTTCATCTGTCTTCCCGAATCACGAACAGGGATGAAAGAGAGGACGTTTCGAGCCAACCACTTGTAGACTGGAAATATTGTCAAAACCTTAAGGTCAAGTCGGTAAATTTGTCTTACATGGGGTTGTGGTTCCCAAGACTACTAGATCACGTTGAAAGAGAACCTGAAATGACGGGAACTGACAGCAATGTAACTCAAGCTACTACAACGTGGCAGGGGAACAGGTAAAACGGCCCGAACTTCTTCCTACATTGCATTTGCGCTTGATAGAAACCAACTTGCAGATTTACGTTACTATGATGCAAAAAGGTCATGAGAAGCGCTATAATTAAAACTCTGTCGCCCACGGAGTGTGCCACCCTTGGGGAAGTTCGTGAATTGCCTGTTGCCTTAACCTGTAATACACTGCGGTTTGACTCGGAACTAGAAGTTGGAATTGATCAACCGAGACACTCGACTCTCTTTCTTCCCATGCTAAGCAATGATACACCTCCATATGCAGCTTAAGCGAACTCCTGAGCGCATACTTGTACGTGAACGAGCAGAAAAAAAGGGAGGGATAACAGGTGGAGGGTTGCAAGGGTGAAAGTGCGGAGGGGAAGTGCGGAGAGGGTATGGTTAAGGCGGGCTGGCATGACTGACAAATATCTTAAGATCTTTCTTCTATTTCCAGATGAAACGATTGAGAGGTTTTCCCTCCTCCCAACCCCCCTGTATATTATGCGCTTGGTTAAAGCTCTGCCGTACTCCGCGCCCCAGAATGGGCATGTTTCACGAAGTCCGGGATTCCCCTCATGTGTCCACTTAAGTGCACCTCTAGCCGCATCGGCAGACCTGACGTAACCTTTGGGTGTTCACCGCAGTTCGGTCCGCCAACACTCCATATGGGTCACCCGTTGTAGGCTCGTGGGAATGTGCAGTCACTCCCCCAACACTCAGCTGGCTGGTTGACGAGCTTTGGCATCATCTCCAGCCTTGGACCAGTAGTCGTTATAGCCCATATTGTAATGTGCAGAAGCTGCTTGTCCTCGGGAGGACCCAGAAATCGACCTGGCAGTTCTCGTCTTTAATCCTATCCAGCCTTGAGGCCCGGAATTGGAGAAGGAGCAGGACCGAGCGATCGAAGTAGAACACCTATGGACACTGCTACTTGTGGGCATAGCTAGGTAGGCATCCAGCATTATTATTCCAAACTTGAAGAAGCTGCCATGGGCGTGCAGCATACATGCAAAGTAGATAACCTCGAATGACGCCTGGAATGGTTTACTAGACTTTGTTCTGAGAGGCTGTGGAGGGAGTGAGACTAGTCTGCCATGCGCTCACGTTAATAAGGTTCCCATTGATCTCGCCTATAGCGACAGGGTGTCTGCGGTTTCCAATCTTGACAGAGTAAGTGACATCCACATTCTCCGCGATGCATGTGTCCGCAAGTGGCTTGTTATAAGAGGTCTGTAAAATACTCGGATATCTAACCCATGCTGCAAGGACAACAAATAATATCTCAGTATGAAACCATTGTCTTCAATTTGGGGCCACACTTGGCTCTGACATGCGCACGGCATCGTCGTCGTAAAGTGGCAAAAAAGCTTCCTCGAAGTAGGCATAGCTGACGCCGTGCTCGTCGATATAAAAGTGAACTATAATGTTGGCTATCGGCTTTTACTGTCGTGCCCATACTTTGTCCGAGGCCGTCGTACACCTTTATGTTGTACACAAAGTTGGTAGGCAGTTGCAGGATTTGGGATTCAGAGATGTTAGCAGACATAGTGATTTGCAGTTGTCCGTCTAATCGTTCCTTTCCTTGTTGAGGGCCAGGAATAGCGACTGCATTGTAGCCTGTTTGTACAGTGACCTAATACGCGAAACGAGCACGCAGATGTATTTTCGCTTACTATTTCTACGGACAGTTGACATGATTTTGCTCGTTTCTCGTGGCAGGCCACTGTACCTAGGTACCCTTGCCAAAACGCCATCCTCGCATGCAACGGTAGGTAGGTCACAGCATCGAGAGTTCCTGTGCAGACGTGCCTCGCAGATGCGCGCCCATCATGATGGAAAGCTGGTGGGCCCCTGCGTCGATAGCACCAGAAGATATACACAACACATCACAACACAACACAACACAGGCCAGACACTGTCATTGGCCTTCATTTCGTCGTCTGGAAAGGAGGCAGGGAAGGAGGGAGTGGCCGCTATCTCCAGCTCGTTGGTACTCCTCTCCCCAGTCCGGGTAGACGGGCCGCCAGTTGCCGCACGGACTGAGCTGCAAGCACCTCCCCCCTCCCCCCCAAACGCGTGTTGCCTGCAGAGACATCGACGACAGGGTTTCGAGCTCATCGAACCTTTGTTGCGGGTCCGGCGAAAGGGGGGAGTGTTGGATTACGCCACTCCGCTGTCTCGATGACATGGTTGTGGTGCCGAGATGAGGACTCTTCATCTAGTGGCGACGCTCGGCAGCCTCTGTTGACATGTGTCGCGTCATCCGCCCGCGACGACAGGACCTGCTGACGAATGCTTGGTGCATTGCCGAAATGAACCGTCGTGTCGGGGCCTCTCACGCCTGTCGCGTCTCCGATGGTACTGCAACGTAGAGAGGCCATCATGTGCACGTCTCGAGCATCTTGTCGAGCACGCCGCGTAGGGTATCGTTCTCAAGAGCGGCCGCGACTCTCTCCTTGTCTTGGAGCTGCTTGTTCACCTGCTCGTCCTGGCTGTGGCTATTCTCCTTGCACCGGACCTGAACGCGGTAGTTGGGTGGCAGGGCCTGCTCGAGGCGCACGCGTACGGCCAGGCCGATGACAGTAGCGAGGGAGCAGTGGGTAATGGTGGGCGTGATCTCGACGCAGACCTGAACGATGGTATTTGGTGACGGCAGGCCGAGAGCCGGCGACGGGGTGATGCTGATATCGGCGAGGTTGATGACGGAAAGCTGGCCGAGTGAGACGGGGTGCTCGGGGTCTGATATGGTAGAGACAAGATCTTGCAGCTGGTCAGGACCCAACGCGGTAAAGGAGGAGAGCGTAGCGCACCGTAGACTTCCTGCTCGTCAATCGGGTCTGCAGCGTAGGCGTCATCGGCGAACGACGGCCAGGCGGCCAGGCGACGGGTCCGGGGGCGGCGCAGGTAGGGGGGGGTGCCGAGGACGAGGCTGTCGTACCTAGTGTCGGGACCGCGTCGAGGGGCGAGAGCCTTCAGGCGCGTCGGCAGCTGCGACGCGCTGAGGACGGTAGGATTGGCATTGTCCAGGGCCATTGATGGATGAAGTCGCAATCTCGGGAGCGGCTGATCCACGGGCCTGGATTTGGCAGGGCGAAGCGATGCGACGGAGGGAGGCTGTGCTGGGGTTGCTTTCTGTCCCCCTCGCTCTCTCTGTCTATGTCTGTGTCTCTGCCTATCTGATTGTCGGGGTATGCCTCTTCTCTTTCTCCGGCTCACGCTCTTTCTCTCTTTCTCTTTCTCTCTTTCTCTTTCTCTCTCTCTCTCTCCCTTGCCGTCTTTCTCCAACGACAGGAAAGGGGGTGGACGAGAAGGGGGGGAAAGAATTATGCTTTGGCGTCTGAATCCGAGGGCCGCGGATCGAGGTGGAGATGGTGATAAAAGGACGAAAAGAGTTGAAGGGCGAAAAGTCAGCAATCAACAACTGAAGAGGGGAAAACGGTGGGGCGGTGGAGCCGGCGATAATGATACCGAAACGGTGGAGACTTCTGCGTGACGGAGCTTTTCTCCCTTGATTTTTTTTTCTGGGCCCCGGACCCTTTAACGTCAGCGTCCCCGCCTGCTTTCTAAGTCAGAACGGAACGGACGGACGGCCCGCGTATACAGTGCTGAGGAACCGTATCATGCTGACCCCACTCTATGTGAAAGACTTCAACTTCGTCCAACATGACCAAGTTATTCGTACGCCCTTCAAGGTGGGCCGATGCAGCAAACTGGCTGCCGCGCTGCCATCACTGGAACGGAATCGTCGGCCCGTCAAGCCCTCCTCCTTCGTCTCTGGTGCAACGACCACTGCCACTGACAGCTCTAGTAGGCGAGCATCGAGCTTGCGACGCCTTTCCGACGGGAGGAGCAGCATGCAGACAGCCAAGGACGACGAGATAAGCAGTCGTAGCCGGCACTGGCCGCTGCTACGCCGCCCGCCCGTCACTATTTTCTTGCTACATGCAGCTGTTGTGGTGTATGTAGTGCCTCTTACATGTAAAGTTCACTACACGAACCATGAGAGAGGAGAGGCTGGCCAAAGACGATGGGCCGAATGGGCCCGGCCGCAACACCAGCTTTTTATCTCTTCACCGTTAATTCCTTATTTAGCTTAACGGCGCGGATTGCAATTCATCGACGATTATTGGCCTTTCCTGCATTGCCGATATACGTTTACACCTCGAGTCGCCGACATCAAACGACGCATCCCCACACCCCATTCTTTCGCCTTTCCATACCAACACCCCCCCCCCC
>LAZP02000361.1:0-21625 GCA_001272575.2 Ophiocordyceps unilateralis | reverse complement strand
TCTTTTCTCTCTCTCTCTTTTTTTGGTTACTCTTCATTCGTCGTTTCATTCCTTTTTTTAGGGGGGGTCAGTATCCTGCTGGTGTGGTAGGTAGGTAGGTTAGGTTAGGTTGTTGGTATCTAAAGAAGGGTACTACGCGAATACCAACCGAAGCAGCGATTTGAGCCACCTTTGACGTGTCGCCCGGGGAGAAAAAAAATTGCTGCCCAGCGGGTTTCGTCCGTCGGTCGGTGGGTTGGCATACGGCCCTGTTTTGCCTTGGACCGTCCCGAGTTGTCGGCTCCGCGTTTGCGGGGAACGAAGAAAGGAAACGATGGGCCCTTTCCTTTGTTCACGGGGGCAGACTTGGTCAACAAACCCCGTGACGTCTACCACCAATCCGCCATTGAATATCCATCGACATATCCAACTGTCCACCATCATCTCATCTTCAACCCGCCTATAGCTTTTCTTTCTTTCTTCCCAAAGAGCAACAACCAAAAAAAAGGAAAGGAAAGGAGGAAAGAAAAAGCTCCTCCGTCCATAGATGCGACCCCACGACCAAAAAGAGACTAGACATTCAACCGCCCCAACCCAGCCGCCAACTCCTCCATCTCGTGAGCGCGCCTGACGCCGTCCAAAAGCTCATGCGCCAGCCCGCCGATCCGAGCGCCGCACTCGGGACACAAAGCCTGCTCCATCGGCATGCCGCACTCGCCAATGGTGAAGGGGTGGCCGTTGGCACACGTGTACCAGTGGCCCGTGCCGCGGAACTCGACCGCCATGGCGGCGCTGACCGCCTGGAGCTCTTCGGCCGTCAGCGGATGCTGGACGCCGTCCCTGAGTATGGCCTCTGCCGCGTCGACGGCCGGGGTGAGCATCTCGGCTGCAGATGGGAGTCTCTCGAGGAGGGTCCGAGCCTGGCGTACGTGGTAGAAGCCGTCATCTCTCGCCCGCTCTGCCTTGTTATCCGCCAAGGAAAGGGAGCCGGATGCGGCGACGCGGTCCATGCTTCGGGGATATGAGTCAAGGGCGAGACAAAGCCCGCTTAGGCGTGCTGCAAATATGTGTCCTCGCGCCTCCTCTTTGGGATGGTGAGTCTCGGATGCCAGCTTAATCAAGTCCCTGCACGCCTCCATATGCGCAGACAAGTCGACCGTCACCTGCACCTGGCTCCACGGCACCTTCTTGCGCAGTTCGACAAAGTCTGTGAGCACCACCAGGTCGCACTCCAGCAGCAGCGTCTCGGCCGAGAGCGATCCCTTGACGTGAACAACCGACTCGTCGTAGTCAAACTCGTGTTTCGTCTGATTTAGCCGATTGGCGTGGCGGACGAGGCCTGCCACGCGCTGAAACGGCTGCTCCTCCCGCCGAACCATGGCCGCGTACTGGTGCAACGTCCTCCAAAATCCCATGATGGAGTCGTAGCGCTCATGGCCCACCAGATCCGAAAAGTGCCGCAGCTGTCGGAGACGCGGTATGGCCACGGTTAGCCGAGACCCTCCTTTGCCGTCCGGTCGAGGCAGATTCGTAGGGGCTGGCTTGTTGCCCAGCTTCTCCACCTCCTTGCCGAGCTTTTCGGCCAGAGAACGATACTGAGAACCGGACCATGTGATGAACTTCTTGGTCGCTTCGTCGAGCAAGGCCCGTCTCACGATCCGGCCGTATCTCGCGATGCTGCGCAGCGAGCCACGACAGGTTCCGCACACCTGAATCGTCTTGCCGCCTAGCGTCATGGGTTCCGACGGTCGGCTGATGCCTCTTGGAACGCCCATCTCGTCCAGCTCGTAATACGCCGTCATGTCCATCTGTCCGTCCATGGATGTGACGGTTAAGAAGTGTCCACACTGGGGGAAAATGCATGGCTCTTCGCTCAGGTCGATCTCGTGATACTCCTTCATCTCGATGAAGTCGACGCACATCGATTTGATCTCTTGAGACCCGCACTGCTGGCAGAACCTTTCATCGGGACAGGGCTCTCCGCAGAGCGAGGGACCTGGTGAACATGGTGTCAGAGAGTTTCGACACTTGACCAAGCGGCTTTTTGACGAGATAACATAACAAAAGGGGGCCACTTACACTGATGTCCGCAAGTCAGCCGTTCAGAGCATCGTTTCCCGCACGGCACCCAATTGCAAGGGGCCGCGCACGGCATCGTACACTCCGAGTGAGGGCATCGAGACTGGCATGTCGCCTCGGCGCAGGGAGCACAAGGCTCGTGACAGGCCTTGCCGCAGCTGGAGTGACTGCAGGATACCTGGCACTCCTCATTACATGGCGGGCAGCCAGAGTCGCCGTGGCATGTCTTCGAGCAACTGTGCGGGCACGTCGTAAAGTTGCGGCCGCACTTGGCCTCGCAGATGCCGTGGTTCTGTGCCGTCACCTCGCCGTCTTCTCGAGTGTTGCAGCGGAAACACAAACTCTTGCATTCGTGTCCGCAGCCTCGGGCATGACCGCAAGGAGCCGTGCATTGATAAGAACTCTTCGTCACGTCTCTGTGGCAGGGCACTTGAACCTTATGCTCGCAGCCTGGGACGGCTCGTGTGACTTTCGTCTGGCACCACACACTGCTTGGATTCTGCACCTCCCAACACTTGGCGGGAGAATGAAGATGGCCGCAAGGGAGCCTGACGCCCGCGTCCACCGAAGCAAAGCATTTTTCCTGGCAGGCCTCTCCGCAAGGGAGTGGACAGGGATGCTCGCAGCCCTTCTTGGGCCTAGGGCATTTCTCCAGGCATTTGACGGCGTTGTGCAACATGTCAGAATGGCATCTCCCGTTACACGTGTGACCGCAATGGAGTCTCTTGTTGCACGGCAGGTTGCATCCGCTCTCGGGAGACTTTTGAAGGAAATCATCCGGCTGAGACACAAGGATCCGGTCTTTCGGGTGTCGAGGGCACTGCAGTTCCAGGCTCGTGCCGTAGCGAGAGGCTGTCTTGAGCATGGCGATGACTTCTGCCCACATGGGTACGTGCTGGTAGGTGTTGGCGTTGCCGATGATGTACATGCCATTTCTCGCTCGAGAAAGCAAGACGTTGATCCTGTTGGGAGTGCTGAGAAAGCCGCACTTGTTCTGCGGGTTGCTGCGCACAAGGGAAATGACGATGACTTTGGCCTCTTCCCCCTGAAAGTTGTCGACGGTTGCAACTCTGACGCTCTTGAGGAGCGTCGATTTGTTCAGAAGAGCTCTAGGTGTCGATACATTGCCATCGGCTTCGACGGCTTCCAGTGCCTCGAGGTCGCGATCGCTGACGCTAATCTCAAACATGTTTTCCATGCGTCGTCGCAGTCGATGAAGCTGGCCGAGGTATGGCGTGAGGATGGCAATGTCGCCGTGAGAGTACTCCCCTTGTCGAAACAGGTGGGAAACCAGAGACACCGTCATCTCGACCTCAAAGTCGTTGCTATGTGAAGTGTTGGACGGGTCGTCGCTCGCAGCCGCTGCTTCGAGCTTCTCGTGATGGAACCAGAACAGCCGGTCCCGGACGCCATACACTCCCGGACGCTTCGTCGTCGCCTCAGCATCCTTTAGGCTAGGGTAGAGAGTCGAGCGGACGAGTTCGGCGATGTCAGGGTGCATCCGCCTCTGCGTCTCCAGGATGCTCAGGGGGAACCGCAGCTCAGCGGCATCCTCAGCCTTCACAAGTCTCTCGAAGAGAGACACGTCCAGAGAATACTGGCACCCGCGCGGGTTGGTGCTCTGCAGCTCATAGTTCTGGATCTGCGGTCGAAGCTGAAGGTGGTCGCCGATCAAGATGGCGTGCTCCAGCGACGGAAGAAGGGCTGTAAGGATGTGTGCCTCGAGAACCTCTCCGGCTTCCTCGCACAGCATGACCTTGCACCGCAATTTCTGGAGCAGACTCAGGCTTCTCGCCAGCCCAGTCGTCGTGACGCCGACGACCTTTGCGTCCTGCAAACAGCGCAGATCCACGTCATGGCGCGCGCGAGCTCTCGTCTCCGCGGCTTCTCTGAACTCATCGTGCAGCTTCTGGATGAGAGGGATAATCTGGCTGCGGATGGTGTGAAGCCAGTGACCGTGGATGGCTCGCCGCTCTGCATGATTCATCCTCGCAAGCTTGGAACTCAGGAGGGTCTCAATGGCCCTGCGCCGACCGTCTCCGCGGGATCCGCCGGCCAGCCACCTGTCGATCAACTGCTTTCCTGAAGAGTGCACCACACGGGTCCAACCTTCCTCATCTTCGTCCTCGACCTTGCCGAACAACTCGTCGTGATGATGAGGATGAGCCGCTAGCAGATGATTTTTCAGCGTCGACCAAGATTCCACGGCTTTGAGGTTGATGAGCTCTTCGTCTATTTGTCTCTTGATTGACTTGATCGAGGTTTCCACTTCATATAGTCTGTGCTTCTCGGCTTTTGTTCGATCTGAAGCCTTGGCGACAGCTGCCAAGTTCAGCCCTTCTAGTCTCTCAGATTTGGACCGAGACCCTATGCGCATGATGTTGTCAACTCCCCCATCGAGCAAATGCTCGAGAAGCTGGTCCAGCGCATGGTTGGTGTAACAGACGCAGAGGATGGGTCCAAGCTTCGCTCGCTTCTTGTTTTCCAACAAAACCTTGATGATCTTCTCCCCGGTGTAGCTCTTGCCGGTGCCGGGCGGCCCCTGAATGAGGGAGACTTCTCGCGATAGAGTATTCAAAAGGGCGACAGCCTGGGTGGGATCGAGTGAAGACCGAGACGCGAGCTCCTTGGGGGTGATGGGCTGACGATGAGAAGAGACCATTTCCTCGCCGTCGTCGCTCAAGCATGTCATCTCAAAGGCAAAGCCTGCCGCCCGTGCGTAGAGGGGAGGATTCATGACTGCTTCTACTGGGCTTGACTCTGCTGGCTCCAAAATTTTGCAGAAGGGAATGTCGGGCTTCTCGTACATGCGCTGCAACGCTTCGAGAGTGTACTTGAACGACGCGAGGAGGACGCCGGGGAACTCGACTAAACACCAGGTCGACGTCGAACCGAGGCTTTGATACCATCGCAAGGCCTGCCCGACCTCTTCTTGTCCGGTACTGATCAGTTCCAGTTTGACGTAGAGGAATTCTGGATCGTCAGAGAGTGTAAGGTGTTGGACGGGCGCCTCGTCGTCTTCCAGGGTTTCATCCCGGCGAGTCTTATTGTCGAACTTGGTCCGCATGGTCACCTTCGACACAGCGAAGAAGAGAGCGGAGCCCGCTGGGTTCACGGCACAAACCAATGCTCCCACTTGAAGCCGTTTACTCTGAGTCCACCACACATCCCGATCCTTTGCCGCAAGTTGCCGAACCGCTGGGAGCTGACTGCAGCACACGGTCAGCCCCAGGCCAGAGAACCTGTCGAAGGTGGCCTCGATGGCCGTCGGTTCATCGTAGGTATATGTCCGCACACTGTTCTGAGAGACGCGAGGCTCTCTCCTGCCCGAAGTGTTGCGCAACTTTTCCAGGGCCAAAAAGACAGCGTCACGAACTTGGCCTACGGTGTCCTCTCGCATCAGACGAAACTCGCGATCCAGCCTTCCGCGGATGCCCCGAAGGTGCCACTGAGAGCTGTCTGTGGTCGGCAGATATTCGTCCCGTACAGACATGATTTCCTCCCACGTTGGCAAGATTTTGATCTTGGGAATCTCGGCATGGTCATTGTCGTGCCGCGGGCCTTGCGCGGATAGATGACCGGGAAGGTCTTTTTGCAGGACGAATTGTTCGCGAACAGGGTTAGCTTTGGTCGTGACACCCCCCCATTCTTGGATTTCGCCGCCCGACTCGAGTCGTAGCCTCATGTAGTCGAGATATTTCTCTGCCTGCAAACGAGAAAGTGCCTGCTCCGGCTCATCGCTATCCCGGAAACATTCTGAGAAGAGTGTAACAAAGTTGTAGAAGCTCTCGTTGACGATGTTGGTCGTGTTGCAATCAAGAATCTTGGACAAGACAGCGAGAGAGAGCTCGATGACGGCCACGGACGACGTGTCAGTGGCGACAGTCGCCCAGCTTTGGACCAGGCGGCCGATGTAGCTGAAGAGTTTCGTCATGCGAGCGCCACCTACTCCAAGGAGATAATTGTAAATGGTGGCGACTTGCTGTTCCAGCACAGCAGAGTCGGTAAGACGAGGGTGTGAAATCAGCTGAAACAGCGGCTCCAACTGTGTCTGCCACAACACAAGCGAGGTACGGCCGGTAGAAGCTGCCTCGATGTTCTTCTCAGTTGCCGTCTGGATGAGCCGAAGTCCGGGATCAGTGGCAAGCATCTTGACCACCTCTTGAGATACGCTGATGTCCCCCTCCATCAGCTCGCGGCCCAGCTGGAAGAAGCGGGCGACGTCGGCAGGGAAAGGGCGCGAAGAGGCGGAGCTCTGACGCAGTATGCGCTTCCACTGTTGATACTTGCCATCTGCAGGAGGCACATCGACAGTCTGACTCTCCACAAAAGGATTGCGTTGTGCTGCGTTTTGGGGCGTGACATTTTCTGACTGCGATAGATCGTGGGAGTACCTGCATCGCTCGCCAAATTTGCATTCGCCGCGCCGTTCGAACTGAAAGCATGGTTTCGACGGGTTGGCTGTACTGGGCCGGTTGCTGTGAGAGTTGTGGAAAGAGTCAGCGGGCATGAGGGAGGCTCTTGACCCGGGTTTCGGGGAAGCTGACCCTCGTCCCACCATACTGGGCGATTCGCCTGGGCGAAGTAGGGAAGACTGAGGACGAAGAGCGGGCACAGTCGAGTTATGTGATAATAGGAGATGAGAGAGTTAACGATGATGATGATGATGATGATGGTAGCCAGCGGTGAAGAGGTTTGATAAAGGCTTCAGTCGGTGGGCATGAAGTTGATGAGGCGAGAAGAAGGGGGCAGGTTTGCAATTTGTGCCAGACAGATCTGTTTGGGAAGGTGCACCGGGGGAGAGAGCACGGGGCAGGGCCGCCAACTTACAAATTGTAGGGCAGGAGCAAGGTAGGTGTTTGCCTGGCACGTGCCCCCGAGAGAACGCCTACGTGTTGAGGCGGCTGCAATATCTGCCCAATTTCCACGCAATTTGACTGCTGCGGGCTTCCGCTCGTCGGAGTGTGTTGGTGGAAGCAAACGGGATCCTGGTTGCCGGGGTAGGTACTGCTGATATCAAGGAGTTCAGGACGGACCCGACGAGCGCTTCGTTGGTAGAGCTCATCGACGAGGTAGTGAGAAGACACGATGATCTACACATACGAGGCGTGGTCATGGCAAATCAAACGGCGTCTAAGGGGTGTTGGTGAGTCCAGCTTTACAGTGCCTGCATTCGTCCCGCGATAACCTCACCGCGGGGATCGTGGCTTTATACTTCAGCCACCACTAATGTACGTTCCCTTTACAATATTAAACCAATGGGCTGGTTTCGAGACCTGTGCAACTGCTTAACCACCCTGTCGATGAACAACCCCGGCAGCTTCTCCACACCCAACGCCTCGTCATGCTCTGAGACGAACTCCCGGCTCGCCTCTAAGTAGCGGTCACGGAAGGCCTGCCACCTGTCCGTGTCATGCTTTCGCCCAGGCAGAGGGTAGAAAGCATCGTTTCTGTAAAAGACCTTGACCGCTTCATCGACTCCGTTGGCATCCAGGGCGAGAGGACTGCAGCAGTCAAAGTCCAAGACCCAGATGGTGTGTTCTCCAAACTGGCCGACGGAGAACGGCGCCGTTTCTCCCTTACGACAGGGCGCCAGAACGAACTCGACATCCCGGGCGTCGACGCAGGCCTTCCAGTGCAAGAAGGCGAGAGCATCACCAATGGCCCTCGCGTAAGCACAGAGATCAAGGCCAAATTCCTCCATCTGATCCAAATGAAGCGTAAAATTGCGTAAGCTGAAGCCCCGGAATCGGGAAGGACGCGAGAGGCAAAGGCGGCGACGACCCAGGTAGGCACGAATGACACAGTCGTCGTTCATGACGTCGACCGCTGCAGACTTCCGGACGATCCCGCGACAGTATCTGTCTGTGAGAAGCTGCCGAACTTTTGCGGATATTGGCGGGATTCTCTCCGATATGAGAGCATTGCATCTCGTGTAGCCAGGAGGCAGACGGGGCAGGATGAGCGCCCATGCGTCAGCATCTTGAGCTCGCAGGAAGCCATGACAAATGGGGACGTTCCATCTCTGAATCATGTCGCTATTCTGGACGTCATCAAGGGCTTGGAGGATGCGAAGGTGGATGGCGTGCTCATAGGTGATGCTTCTCCCTGGACCGCCGTCTTCGCGCTTGATTGCGAGGTCACGGCTTTCAGACATGGTATCTGGGCGTTCCCATAAAGATACGCACTGACCCATTCCGATTCTCCGTACAATAGAGGGTGGAGGGCTTCCGTGTTGTGGGTGACGCCGATTGTGTCTTGTAACATTTCATTCAGTATTGATATCCAAGTGTAAAGGGTCTTTTCTCAAGTGTGTTTCTAGAGAAGGCCGAGTCAGGTCTTCTATATATATATATGTGTGTGTGTGTGTGTGTGTGTAGATGTACAAGTCCAAAATAACCTTTGAATATGCAGCGAGTAACAGCCAAGGTCTCAGTCTGAGCAAAGTTCATGCAGCAATAAGTTTACGATGAACGGTTTAATGACAGATGCTGGTCTCAGTGAGCTTCGTAGCATGAGCTGACCTATCGGGAGACTGTGCTCTACAACAGAGAGTACAGTGATGTGAACATTGTCAACTGCCTTCAACCCTGAATGGCGGCGTAGGCATGAAAAAGCTGCTATTGACAAGGGCGTCCATCACCAGTCGGTCTCGTGCTTGGCCAATTTTTTCGGATATGCGGAAATTGTCGGCGGAGTTTGCACTCTCTCAACGCCCGACAGATTGGTCGTTGCGGAACTACGATTACGTATATCTACCAGGATGCCGAGCTTGTTTAAAAGATGAGCCAATTAGCAACTCTCTTTACCTTCGGCCAGGGTAAGAATAATTACAAATGTTCGAGAACAAGCTGCTGCTGGGATCCGCCTCCGCAAACCTCGGTTCTCGCCGCCTCTCTATCCCACCAGCCCCTCGGAAGTTGACCCATCCCGTCTCCAAATTGTCCAAGGAAAGGAAAGTAATGCATGTCTGGCGGAGTCTCTTTAACTGCAACTTGAGGGCATTTTCAGGCCCCTCTTCGGATGCATGTAACCAACTGTAGCCCCGATTCATGTGGCATCTGGCATCACGATCCAATCCCCGTCTGACGTTACCTAGTGCGGGCGCCTCAGATCTCCGTCTGTCGGCCTCCGCCAGACGGCTTCAAAGGACGCGTGTTCCGGCCAGTGTTCAACGATTCTGTTACGAGCGTGGCGTGAGACTGACATGGCAGCAAAATCAAGCACGCTCGGATGAAGATCCTGCCGTTCCCATCCATGTCACATTGCCGATCTTACCCCCTACCAATCGTCTTTCTTTTTATCTTGCAGGTGAAGCGCCCTCTAAAGTCATAGTCTTCCCCCCCTCTTCCTCTACCTCCCTCTCTCTTCCTCCACCTCCCTCTCTTCTCTTCTTCCAACGGTTCACGCTGTCAGTCTTCCGCCATGTCTCGAGAAGCAGCTTATCTCGGCGCCTTGCTCGCTGCGGCGGGCTGTCTGGCTTGTGCCCTGGCCGAGCAGCTTGCCGTCGGCATGGACGGTTCATCCTTGACTCGTCTAGCCCCGCTGCTGCGTTCGCCGTTGCTCATCATCGGTCTAGTCGCCGTCTTAGTGGTCTCCCACTCTCAACATCGTCAACTACGTCAGATGCGTCTCCGAGGCGCGAGCCCAGCCGCCGTCTATCCTCATCGCGATCCTATCCTCGGAATTGATTGGGTCCGGCTCGTCCTCCGGGCTCTGGCTGACGACACGGTGCTGGAATGGTGGCATCAGCTCTTTACCCAGTCTGCAGCTACAACATTTTGGTTCAATGGCATGGGCAGCTGGATGCTTATGACTTGCGAGCCCGAAAACTTTCGCGCCATCCTGCAGGGACAGTTCAACTCTTGGCCTATCGAAGGTTTGCGCAAGCAAACCATCGCCTCGGTCATCGGCTCGCGCTCCATTTTCAGCACCAACGGGCCTGAGTGGGCTCACGCCCGTTCCATGATGCGTCCAACCTTTGTAAGGAACCAGATTGCCGACCTCGAGTGTTTGGATCGCCATGTCGACAATTTTCTGGCTCGTCTGCGGCCCGGTGGTTCCAAGGTCGATCTTCAGGCTCTCTTTTACATGTTCACCATGGACACGTCGACCGATTTCATGTCTGTCGCGTACCGAACTCTCAAGCCATCATCTGAACGCTGACGCGTCTCCCTTTTCCAGGTTCGGCCGCTCGACCGAGATGCTCGTTCGGCCGTCGGACGAGGCCGTCAAGTTCAGCACCTCCTTTGATTACGCTTTGCAGACGAGCACCTCCCGTGGTCGTATAGGCTGGCTAGCACACCTCATACCCGACAAAAAGTTTGATGCTTCGGTCGCCTATTGTCGAGCCTTTATTGATCGTTATGTCGCCTCTGCGCTGAGAGAGGACAAGCCAAAGGAGCGTTCCTACGTCTTCATGCATGAGCTGATCAACTCGGGCGCCACGCATCAGGAAACGTCGGACCAGCTTCTCTCCATGATCCTCGGCGGGCGCGACACAAGTGCCAGCACCCTTAGCAGCCTGTGTTGGATCCTTGCGCGCCGGCCCGACGTGGTGCGCGCCATCCGGAAGGAAGCGCTCCAATTGGAAGGGAAACGGCCGACTTGGGAGCAGCTCAAGGACCTCAAATATCTGAATAACGTGCTCAAGGAAGGTGAGTCTCATACGGAGGCTGTCGTGCGACGGACCTGGTTGAGCCCCTATTCGGGTACCCCCTGTCCTTGGCTTGCTGACCAGCTCGTGCACTCAGCCCTGAGGCTATGGGGCCCTGTTACCGCCAACATGAGGACTGCTTGCACCGACCTCGTCCTTCCAAAGGGTGGCGGTCCTGACTGCCAGTCGCCCGTCTTCGTCCCAAAGGGCACTCAGTGCCGCTTCAGCACATTCAGTTTGCACCGCCGCAAGGACATATATGGCGATGATGCGGAGGAGTTCCGCCCCGAGCGGTGGGACTCGCTTCGAACCAGGTACGGCATGCCTCTCCCGTTGAGAGCGAAGATGAGACTGACTCAGGTTGCAGCTGGGAATACTTGCCCTTTAGCGGAGGGCCGAGGATATGTATTGGCCAACAGTTTGCTCTCACGATGATGCTCTATCTCTTGACGCGCTTTTTCCAAGAGTTTGAAGCCGTGGAAGCTCGAGACGATCGCCCGATGAAGCTGAGAGTATCTTCCAATATTGTCTTGCCGAATGGCTGCTGGGTGGCTTTGACGCCGGCTTGAGTCTGCCTTGGGGCCCCCATACTCGTATAGCGAGAGTATCTCATTCGCCTATTCTCCTCTAAATTTTTATTCTCTTCTTTCCTCTCTATCCTGGTGAGTTACGGCAAGCTTTCTTTTGGACTTGTAAGATTTGCCCGAGTCGGAGTTTCAAAGCTGTGTGAATTGTAGCAGCACGTTGTTGCCACTGACACTGTAAACGATGTGTCACTTCACTGCGATCAGAAGTCGAATTGAGATCTTCTGCTTGAAGTTTACACTTGAATAGACTCCCCCAAAGAGGTTTGTGCCATGCCGTTGCTTGAGCGGATGAAGCCGGCATCGTGCAAGCAAATCGGTATGTACGGATAGGACGGGAAAGAAATTGGCAGTCCAGAGCTCCTCACGTGACATTGTTTCCGACCTCAAGGCAGTGCCTTACCTAAGGCAGAAGCCAGATGAATGGAGAAAAATCACGACGCTTCTTTCCTCTCCTCTCCATCGCCATCTCTTCTCTGCTCTCCCTCCTCTGCTCTGCCATGGCTTCGCGCTCGCCGCCGCGCGGTCACTACCGCTCTCTGACGCGCTCGCCTTCGCCTCAGCCCTTGGAAGCCCGCTCGTCAGCCCGCCGTCGTCGCTTCGATTCGCGTTCGCCGTCGCGCTCGCCTACGCCGCCTCAGCGTCGTCCTAGAGCTGCCAGCCGCAGTTGGAGCCGTGGTAGGGCGAGAGACAGTCGTGAGCCTAGCGATGTCTCGCCTCCATCCGGAACCAAGGTTCATTTTACCGCCCTTTTGCTCGTCTGGTTATCCGTCGCTCACTGGGCTAGATCGTGGTGGAGCGGCTGTCGAAAAACGTTCGGGAGGCCCATCTTCGCGAGATATTTGGCCATTACGGCCCGATTCAGGACCTCGATCTTCCTATAAACAGGGCTTGTGAGCTACCTTCTCCCAGAGTCTACCCGGTGACTGAAACTGACGTTGCTAGTCGGCACGAATCGTGGGACCGCCTACATCCTGTACGAGCATCGCGAGGACGCCGAGGAGGCCATCGCCAACATGCATGAGGGCCACATCGACGGCGCTACTGTCAACGTCTCCATCGTCCTGCCGCGACGCATCTTCTCGCCCGAACCGCCATTGGCCCGACGAGGTGCCAACATCGATCCCCGCAATTCAGTTTCCGGTCCTCGCGGCGGGCGTGGATACCGCGGCCATCCTGCGACTGTTGGTCACCGTCGCCCCTCGTCCCCCGGCCGTTACGGGCCCCGATCCAACGCGTATCCGCCACCGTCGCGGTCGCGGTCCCGCTCGCCGTATAGGTCGCCCCCTAGGCTCCCTCGGGGTTCCCGCGGTGGTGGCCGCTCCTTCGACTCGTACTCGTCTCGGTCGAGATCCAAGTCGCCTCCTCCGCGACGAGGCGGAGCAGCAGGCGGCGGACGGTTTGCCAGCGATGGCTTCCGTCGCCGCAGTCGCAGTCGGAGCGCGGGCAGCTACGCAGGCCGGAATCGCTCTCCTAGCCCTCCTAGGCAGAGCTATTGGTGACGACAGGGTGAAGGTCGAATGCGAGCCACATAGCTCCTCTCCCGCCCTACTATGAGACAGGAGGCTTCCGTCACACACTTGCAAAGTGACGAGGATGGACGATGAGTATGTCAAGGCATCCTTGTCCGCCGAAGCAAGTTCTCTGGCGCCCTGTAGGGGCAAGGTCGTGGAAGATGCTCTGCAGGATGCGATGGGGCCTGCTGCCAGGTCTGTTTGTTACTCGAAGTGAACTCAAGTGACGGCCCTTTTCATTTGAGCTGGACTGCTATGGTCGGTCGCACGTCTTGAGGAGACATTTGACTCGGAGCGGATGCCATTCATGGCCCAGTGCAAAAGTGAGAGAGCATCAGTCACAGGCAGTGATTGATGCCATTCAATTTGAGTCAAGCAGGTAGACAGCAGTCGGACAGTCTCGTCTACCACAGAATAAACGGCGTACTTGAACCGCAAACATGTCGCTTGATCTCATCGCGTGTCTGCTGTGACGGTGTCGAGGAGTCGGACGAGGGCGATACATGTCGATATGCCTTTGAAAGACGTCTTTTACCGCCGACGAGGCTTGAAAACGGCCATGTTCAAATGCTTAGCTGTCGATGTTACAACACCTCCCGGCCTCTCGGTCTCTCGCGTCTATCGGCAGTTAGTTACATACCCGTTCGTGTGTTCGTGCTCCATACACGTCGTACAGGATGCGGATTACTTGGGCCAGCCAGCATGGGGGCAATGCCCCAGCGGCAATTGGCTAGGGCGCCTCGCCCACGGATAAGTGAGTTGCATTGCATCGGGCCGGGTAATAAGCACCGCAAAGGCGCCGAATCCTGCGTTTGCGTGTGTGTGTGTGTGTGTGTGTGTGTGTGTGTGTGTGTGTGTGCCTCTACGTTATGAAAGCGGTGGTTTGCGAGGCCTGTTGACGACGACACCATCAAATCGCATGGTTTGCAGGTGGCTTTTAGCCCTCGACTGTCTTGGCCCGCGGTTCATTCTTTCAACAGCTTGATGATGGAATATTCATACCATGTTTGTGTACGACTGAGCCGGCGCCTCGATGCAGGAACGCCTGATAAGCCCCGACGGTTCAGTAGCATTGGGCCAAGGGGGCCATTTTAACTGCACGCCCAGCGGGCCTCAAACATACATACAGTGACTTAACACGCGAAACGAGCACGCAGATGTATTTTCGCTTGCAATTTATACGGATAGTTGACATGATTTTACTCGTTTCTCGTGGCAGGCCACTGTAGGTGCCTAGGAGATGTGCTGTGCCTCAGGTCACGTGCGCACACTAGTCAGGCTAGCCCTTAGGCTCTTGCCCACCCACCTAGCTAGCCTACCTAGTCAGAGTCCTCACACATCACCACTTTAGCGGCCTGCTTGCTCTTCCTGCCTTTGCCTTCATGCGTGTGTGCATAGCCTCCCTCCAGAGGTATGTACATATATGCAACGTGCATGGTACAGACAGCTATATCCGTGCAGTTGTACGGATACAAAAGGCCTCGGCCCAGCCCTGGCCGGGATCCTTCGGAGCTCAGGCTTCTTCAGGGGACACCGGGATAACCGAGTAGGGCTGGCTGAAGCCGACTCCTGAATCGATGGTTCCTCAAGCGTTTGTTCTTTTCTCGTCGTCATATCTTCTCTTCCCTGTGCGTAATATGCACACAACATACATTCATACACACATCCATTCTGCGTCTTGGCCCACCACGGCGCCTAGATCTGCAAGTCGGCCGTCTTCAGTGCTTCGACTTGTGCGTTCCCTTGTCTCCGAACCGCTCTTTCTATCCCCTCGAATATCTGCTTCTCCCTGAACGCCGGCCATGGACCAGGAGCAGCAGCATTACTACACCGGCAGCTATCCGGGCCGGTCTGGCGCCAACGTCACGCCCCTGCGTCCCGGGACGCCCAACACGGACACCAACAGCGACGCGGCGTCGTCACACCGGCTGGGCGCGGGTCCGAACCCCTTTTTGGGCAGTCCGGAGGTGTCGCGGCCGGGGTCGAGTTACGGTTCATCCAGCGCGCTGGGAAACCGGTTCGAACAGCGAGCGCAGCGATACTTTCACTCGCGACGCGTCCGTAAGGGTGAGATTGAGAAGCCGTGGCTTGATGGGCGAGATGGCAAGGAGAAGTGGGTGACCATCTTGCCCATTGTCGGCATCGTTGTCGGGCTTGCCATCTCAGGCTTCTTGGTATGGGATGGCCTCCGCAGTGTGATTCGTCACAAGTATTGTCCTGTGTTGGACGACAGCTTCGACGGCGGCCTCGATGGCAAGGTTTGGACGAAGGAGGTGACGGTCGGTGGCTTTGGGTAAGTGCTCGGACTAATGAAGTTACGCAACCCGACTGACTTTGCCATACGCAGCAACGGCGAATTCGAGCAGACGACGGGCGGCGAGGAGAACGTCTTTGTTCAAAACGGTAACCTCGTCATCCGCGCCACGCTGCAAGACGCTGCCAAGATGGAGAACAACAACGTGATAAACCTGCTGGCGGACGGAAGCTGCACAGCAACAGACTGGACCAGCTGCGTGGCAGCAACCAACACCACAGCCGGCAACGTGTCGGTGGTGCCTCCAACCAAGTCGGGCCGGATCAACAGCCGGAGGGGCGCCCGGCTGCGATACGGACGCGTCGAGGTGACGGCCAAGCTCCCCGAAGGCGACTGGCTCTGGCCGGCCATCTGGATGATGCCGGTACGAGACACGTACGGCGGATGGCCTGCGTCAGGAGAGATAGACGTGATGGAATCGCGCGGTAATAACTGGACGTACGCACAGGGCGGCAACGACGTCGTCTCCTCGGCATTGCATTGGGGACCCGACCCAGCCAACGACGGATTTTGGAAAACAAACAACAAGCGCCGGGCCCTACACACGACCTACAGCGCCGGCTTCAACACCTTTGGTCTCGAATGGTCACAAAAATACCTCTTCACCTACGTCAACAGCCGACTCCTACAAGTGCTCTACACCAACTTCGACCAGCCCATGTGGCGACGCGGCAACTTCCCGCACTCAGGCGCCAACGGCACGCGTCTATCTAACGCATGGAGCCGAACGGGACGCGACAACACGCCCTTTGATCACGACTTCTATCTCGTCATCAACCTTGCTGTCGGTGGCACCAACGGCTGGTTCGAGGATGGAAAGTCGGATAAGCCGTGGCTTGATCGGTCGCCGAGAGCGAAGAAGGACTTTTGGAATGCGCGCGAGGTCTGGTCCAAGACGTGGAAGCAGCCGCAGCTCGAGGTTAGTCGTGTGCTTATGTTGCAGCAGTGTGATGGAGGCGAGGAGCTGTGAGGTTTTGGAGAGCTGGTTGATTACGAATTATGTGCTTTCTTTACAATTTGATATGGCGTTTATCTACGCATCATCATCATCATCAAGGGGTACCTTAAAAAAAGACTCAACAGCCTGCATGTAACGTAACCGATGATGGCTGCGGCTCTGGCGCATGTCTCAGGACCAGACGCCACCCCGGATAAATCTACTCGACAGCGACGAAACGGGCTTACTATCGGTGCTATTCAGCACCTCCTATCCATCCTTCTTAAGCAATTCTTCAATAAACCACAAACTAAGCCTTCTTTGCACTAGAGTGTGCAGCGTACAAGTCCGGCATGCATCCATCGTGCTCGACTGTGGACAAGAGACGCGCAGGTAGTATAAAGAAGAAGAAAAAAAACGAGACATGAAGTCGGACGATCCGGGCGGAGCGACCCGAGACATTGGACCAGGGAACCGAGAGAAGGAATATTTCTCATCTTTTACGCTTCCCCCGATTTACGTCATGTCAACTCTTCTCCCTACGATAATAGACCTGACTATTGGCCAAAAATTTGTCACGAGCTTGATGCGATAGGTCGGCTGAACTATGTACTCATACGAATACGAGGGCACCCACAATGGCTCAACCTCGGTAAGAGAACTCTTCGTATCCCCGAGGCCCCTGCCAGCCCTATCCACAAGTGTACTTTCCGCATTCTGGCCCCTTTTTTTTTTCCCTTCTCTTCTTGCTTATTTTTCGTCCGTCGTCGTTGGAGTCTGGGTCGGATCGTTTAAGCTTAAGTGTGTATCCACATACATACAGGCCCGGGGTCGGTTACCCGGTACTAGTGTCATAACAAAAAAAACCCAAGAGTTTGTGGGACGGAGGGTAAGTTGGCGTGTGTAAGTCATCACGTGCCGCGTCTACAGCGGTTATACATGTGTAGAATGGTTTGCTTCCGATTTTGCTCCAAGACAGATTGCACCTGAACAACTACATATTCACCTCCAATCTCTATACGTAGGTAGGTAGTATGGATGTATGGACCTTTTTAGTTGCTGGCGCTGGGCTGGATGCAGAGAGCACGGCGTCTGCGCGGGCATGTAGTGACTCGCACTGTGCGTCGCACATACGTATATACATGCAACGACAACAGCCTACCCTAAGCCGCACCACACCACCTGCCCACAACTCCAACGTCACTCTCGTTATTGATGGCCGTCGTCTAACCAGAGCCAGTTGCAGAGAATCTCACGAAATCAGCACCAGAACTCTTGCTGCAGCAGCTGCAGCAGCAGCAACGACAACGACAACGACAACGGCAGCGCCTTCAGACGCCACCACCCAGGCGGCGCTACGCTGCCCTGTCAAGGGTCCATCGCAGGATGAATCAATGCAACCTGGCCGAGCCACACCTCACCAACCACCACCATCTGGGCCCGCCATGGACCCGTCCCGTCCGTCGTTTCTTGCACCCGAACAGCTATTTTCCGCTAGCGAGCCTCAACGTGGCACGCCTTACCTACCTATGTATGCCCTCGTACGGAGACCCGTCCGCCAACGCTCACTCACTGCATACATACGAAGACTCCGCAGCCGGTGGCGCCGTGCTGCTTTCTTTCTAACCCCATCTGTCGTTGCCCCTTTACCTTGGATATATCGTTAGCCTCGTGTTCTCGGCCCTGATGAGCAGAATCTCATCCGTCCACGGAAGCTGAAGAAAAATGCATCATCACACCATCATCTCGGGCCCTGATATGGTCTGCGCTTCGGTCCGGATTGGGGGACCCCCCCGGTCATGGCGTCAAAACTTGGGCGCCTCTCTATCAGCAGCTGCACCCCCGACAACAGTGCTGTGCATAGTCGTATTGCATCGATACCCATGTACGATCAAGAGCTGACATTTTCAGTCGTTCTGTTTATGTCTTTTCATTCTTCTTCTTCTCCTTCTTCTTCTTCTTCGATTTAACCCTCGTTACACTCTTTCTTTTCAGTCCTTGAGCCTGCTTAATCCTTGAGCTGCTCATTTATCGCGGCCGCATGTAAGTCGACCAGCCTCTGGACTTCTACGAGGTCCCTTGCCTCCCCATTTACCGTTTACTTTTCATTATACTTGACTCTCCTTACTCATGTGCTCAATAGAGACACCATCCCCTCGGCCTGCCTTATCGGGTAGCTCCCGGCTCTAGCCGTTCTCTCTTCAGTCTCCCGAATCCTCTCCCATCAAGTCCCTAATTCTCTCATCTCTTCCCCGTCGCAGCAGCGCCACGTTCGAGATTTGCGACCAAGCGAGTATGTCTTAAGCCATGTCTCACGGGCTCGCCTATAGAAGATGGGCGCTGACAAGCGCACGCCTCGAAGCTATTGTCGCCTCGATCCAGTTGCTCGGCTCCCTGAAAACATCGATAGGCCTCCTTCCTGGGGTATAGGCTCCTCGGGCGTCCCAGCTGCGTCCGTCATGGGCCTCGGCGGCTACTTCAGGGCCAGAAAAGCTGAGCCTTCACCGCCCGCTGGGAATGTCCCCCGCAACGAGTCCCCTCCCGCCGCGTCGGAAAAGCAGCCGTACATGGCTCCAAACGACAGTCTCATGCCGCCGACGCCCCGATTTCACTCCCGGCCTCAGTCCAGTTCGGGCAGGTCAACTTCATCGACTCACAGCTCCGTCCTCCTCGACGATATCAAGCACGAAGTCATGGTCAACTACCTGTACCAGCAGCAGTGCTCCCAGCTGTGGGTCAGCGACGGCTCGGGCGAGATTGAGGGCGTGCTGTTGCGCAAGGCTCGTGGGCATTACATGGCATGCCCGCCACAGTTGGGCAGCTCCGCCTTTGCCGTGGCCTGCGCCGCCATGAATCTTCAGGTGGGCTCGTGGCTTTTGTCCACCCTCGTTCGTGAGTGACGGCTGAGGTTGGTAGTGCGCCATGACGGTCAACTCGCGCGTCATCAAGTCGTTCCTGCAATGGTCTCCCGACGCCGTCGACGTGCCCCTGATGAATGGGCTTCGCATTCAGATCCTGCCCACGCTTGACGACCTGTTGCGGGCGCGCAAGCATCAATTCGCCGCCTTTGTGGCTTCGGAGGGCCTGTTGATTGTCTGGGACGACGACCCGTTGCATCTGGTGCAGCGCGCGAGGGCCATTGAGTCGGAGTTCATGGAGCTGGTGTGGAAGGCGGCGGGCAACAGCGACGATGACGAGGGGGAGAAGCGAGTCCCCGTCGGCGTCGAAATCGACGAGGAGAGCGGCGAGATCAAGCCGGAGAGACGGCCGGTTCACTTACAGAACTCGGTCCTGGTGGCGCTGACGCTGGTTTTGGTCGTGAGCTCTCTTGGTGCCGCCTGGCGGCAGCTGGCCATTGAAGTGTCCGTCGACGGCGACTATACTCGTCTGGCCCTGGTAGCGCTTTGCCCCCTTCAAATCTTCTTCTCCCTCTTCTTCGCGCAGGTCATCATCGGCTGCCTGGCGCAGATCCTGGGTCCCATCCGCCAGCTGACCGTCAACTCCAAGTTCTACTCGGCTCGTCGTCCGATGCGGCTTCAAACGGCCGTCCTTCCGCACGTGACGATCCAGTGCCCCGTATACAAGGAGGGTCTACAAGGCGTCATCATGCCCACCGTCAAGTCCATCAAGCAGGCCATGTCGACGTACGAGCTCCAGGGCGGATCGGCCAACATGTTCGTCAACGACGACGGGCTGCAGCTCATCAGCCAAGAGGACCGGCGGGCACGAATCGACTTTTACGCCGACAACAGCATCGGCTGGGTGGCACGGCCCCGGCACGGAGAGAAGGGCTTCCAGCGCAGGGGAAAGTTCAAGAAGGCGTCCAACATGAACTTTGCCCTCATGATCTCGTGCAAGGTCGAGGACCGGCTGCAGGCCATGGACCGGCCGCCCGAGTGGTCCCAGCACGACGAGGCCCAGGCGTACGAGCAGGCCCTCAACCAGGTTCTGGACGACGAGGACGGCAGGGCGTGGGCCGACGGGAACATACGCGTGGGCGACTACATCCTGCTCATCGACTCGGACACGCGCGTACCGGCCGACTGCCTGCTGGACGCCGTGTCCGAGATGGAGCAGTCTCCGGATGTGGGCATCATGCAGTTCTCGTCGGGCGTCATGCAGGTCGTTCACACGTACTTTGAGAACGGCATCACCTTCTTCACCAACCTCATCTACTCGGCCATCCGCTACACCGTCTCCAACGGGGACGTTGCCCCTTTCGTCGGCCACAACGCCGTGCTGCGCTGGTCGGCCATCCAGCAGGTCTCGTATCGCGACGACGACGGCTACGACAAGTTCTGGTCGGAGAGCCACGTGTCGGAGGACTTTGACATGTCGCTTCGGCTCCAGTGCAGCGGCTACATCATCCGGCTCGCAGCCTGGGCCGGCGACGGCTTCAAGGAGGGCGTCTCTCTGACCGTCTACGACGAGCTGGCGAGATGGGAAAAGTACGCCTACGGTTGCAACGAGCTGCTCTTCCACCCGATCCGGACCTGGCTCTGGCGCGGACCCTTTACGCCTCTGTTCCGGCGCTTCCTCTTCTCCAACATACGCTTCACGTCCAAGATCACCGTCATCTCGTACATTGGCACCTACTACGCCATCGGCGCAGCCTGGATCATGACGGCGGCCAACTACTTCCTCGTCGGCTGGTTCAACGGTTACCTGGACAAGTACTACGTCGACTCGTGGCAGGTCTGGTTCTCCATCATCATCGTCTTCAACGGCCTGGGCAACGTCGCCCTCGCCGTGATGCGGTACCGGGCCGGGGAGCGAAGCCTGATGGGCCTTTTCGAGAACTTCAAGTGGACGCTGATGCTGGCCATCTTCCTCGGCGGCTTGTCGCTGCACGTCAGCCAGGCGTTGCTGGCTCACATGTTTGAGGTGGACATGACGTGGGGGGCGACGAGTAAGGAGGCCGAGTTTTCGAATTTCTTCATCGAGGTTCCCAAGGTGTTGAAGAAGGTGAGAGGTTTTGTTTTTTTGGTCTCTTTATTATTCTTCCTCTCCCCCTTTTCAAGTTGTGTCTTTTTTTTTTCAAATTTTCTTTTCCTTTTTTTCCCCCCCCTTGTTTATCAATGTTGATGCACATCTTGGCTGACTTCGTGTCTTGTCCAGTTTAAATTCTCCATGCTCTTCGCCCTCTTCTTCATGCTCGCCATGGTCCTTCTCGCCGTCGGGCCGTTTGTGCCTCACGACTGGCGGATAACAGACTTTGTGGCCATTTTGCCCATGGCTACCGTTTCGGCTAGTCATTTCTTGCTGCCCTTGGCTCTGAATCCGGCGTTGATGACGTTTTCCTGGTGATTTAATTTTAATTCTTTCTTTCTCTCTCTCTTCTTTTCTTCTTTTCTTCCTTTAATTTTCAATTTCCTTTTTTTTTTGGATCTATTTATTTATTGGTTCAGGGGCGGGTTGGTTCACTTTTCCTCAATTCTGTTCAAAAAAGAAGGGCCCCCGCAAAATGTTATCCCCCGCCCCACCTTCCCTCCCCCCTCCCCCGGCCCCCTTGATAGTGGAAGGAAAACAACATCTATGAAAAGCAATAGGGCGCGCATGTTG